>APFE031746404.1:110180-121330 GCA_000404065.3 Pinus taeda | reverse complement strand
AAGGACCTATAACAACTTTTCGGTTCTTGAAAATGAAGTTGAATGTTCTATTTGCAATAACTTTGGTCATGAAGACTCTGAATGTAGGAGCAGGTTTCACCAGAGAAAGGAACAAGCCTCAAGCACCAAAACATGGAGAATAAAGGAACCACAAACAGAAAGATGTGGGATAGCATTTTATGCAGAGGGACAGGAAAATCTATGGTACATTGACAGTGGATGTTCGAAGTATATGACAGGTGATAAAGAAAAACTTGAGTCATATTCTGCTCTAGAAAAAGGAAAGAAAGTCTCTTTTGGAAATGATACTCCTGCAACTATAAAAGGAAAAGGTATTGCTCAGTTAAAAGAAAAGGTCAAGGCTGGAAATGTTTTGTATGTTGATGGATTGAAACATAATCTTCTAAGTGTCAGTCAGATGTGTGATCAAAGAACCGAGGTGATATTCATATCAAATGGATGTCTTGTTCGTGATCTTGATACAGGTAAAACAGTGATCAAAGGCAAAAGAACTCCAAATAATCTGTACATATTTGAAGAAGGACAACAACAATGCTATCTAAGCAAGGATGATGAGCATTGGTTATGGCATCGGAGGTTGGTACATCTAAGCTTTTCACAAATAAGGAAAGCATGCAAATATCAGGAAGTTCGCGATCTTCCCGATATCAAAATTCCTGACAACACCATATGCAAATCATGTCAGTTTGGAAAACAAACCAGAACTAACTTTCCAGAGAAGGAAGGATCAGCTAGCATGCCTCTTGAGCTAGTACATACAGATACATGCGGTCCTTTCAGAAAAAGAACACCTCGAGGAGAAGAATACTTGATATTATTCATTGACGATTTCTCCAGGTTTGTCTGGTTAGGACTTATGAAGCACAAAGATGAAGCATTCGAAAAATTCAAAGCCTTCAAAGCCTTGGCTGAAAATGAATCGGGTCACAAAATTAAGTGCCTCAGATCCGACAGAGGTGGGGAGTTTACCTCAAATGATTTTTTTTGATTTCTGTGAAGAACATGGGATAAGAAGAGAATTCTCTACAGCTAGAACTCCTCAGCAAAATGGAGTTGTGGAAAGAATGAACAGAACAGTCCAACAAGTGGTATCAGAGCCAAAGGTCTCGAGTTCGAATCACACCCAGCTCGCGCTTGGGGGGAGATTGTTGGGCATTGGATAATCCAGCGCTCCCCTTGTGTTTCGTGACATGGACTAATCGCCTCTTGAGGATCCGTTAACTCTGGCGATGCATCCGTTTACTAACACCTGCGGGTTTTGGTGTAACGGCAATCGTGATCCCAACAAAGTTGTCCAATACTTAAGAGGTTACACTTCATTCCAGGAACATAATAGACATCTGTTATGGTCTTCTTTTCACCTTTCTTTGTAAAGATTTTTACTTCACCTTTTCCCACAACAAAAACTTTACTATCAATCCCAAGTGTGACTTGTGACTTCACACTCTGATCTAATTTAGAAAATAGGGCTTTGTTTCCTGTCATATGGTCACTGCAACCAGAGTCTAGAAACCATATATCATCACTCTTTGTTTTAGCACAAGCTAACAACAAATTATCTTGGTTGATATTCTCTCTAGTGATATTTGCACTAGTTCTATTACTCATATCATGCTGCTTCTTCCTACATTCATTTGCATAATGCCCATTTTTTTTACAATAATAACATTGGACATTGGATTTTTCATACCTTTGTCCTTGAGCATGATGTTGTCCACTTTGTTGACCGCTGCCTTGGCCTTGGTTCTGATTTGGATTGTTGCCTCTTCCTTGAGTGTTTGGTGGACTATTTCTTCCACCTCTGTTTTGGCTTCTGCTTGACCTCTTCCTCTTCCAAAGGACATCTGGGTCTTAAAGGCATGTTCTAGAGATGAGTTTTCATTCCTACTCAATCTCTGCTCATGTGTTATCAGTGATGCATGTAGTTCATCAACTAAGAAATTTGTGAGATCCTTTGTCTCTTCTATGGTGGTGACAATCACATCAAACTTTGAGGGTAGGACTCTCAATAGTTCTCCACAATTCTCCTTTCTTCAAGAATCTCTCCATGAGACCTTATATGTGTGACCAGACCAATTACTTGTGTGAAAAATGAGTCAATATTATCTGACTCCTTCATGCATAGATTCTCAAAATCTCTCCTCGGCAACTGTATTTTTGCTGTCTTCACTTTCTCCATGCCTTGATAGGCTGTCTTGAGAGTTTGCCATGCTTCTTTAGATGTCTTGGTTGCTGCTATCCTTGGAAACACACTCTCATGTACTGCTTGATATAAGAAGAGGAGGGCTTTAGAATCCTTATTCTTATAGCTCTTCAACCTTTCTTTCTCTACCTGAGTTAAATTATTAAACTCATTTTCATCTGCTAGTTCTTCAAATCCATCCTCAACAAATTCCCATAAGTCTTGTGAGGCAAACAAGGCTCTCATGGTTATTGCCCAATAGTCATAGTTTTTTCCATTAAATTGTGGGAGCTGAGTATTACAAATACCCATGCTGGTGCTGGTGCTGGTGCCATCCATCCTTGCACTCTAAACTATGCTTCTAAATCCTTGACTGTGTATTTAAAACAACTCATTGTCTTCAACAACAACACACAAAAAAACTTGAGAAATACCTTTGAATCTTTTTCACTGAGTCTTCACTCTGCTGGAGAAGTTGCTGCAGCAAAAAAAATAAAAAATAAAAATCCTTCCTTCAGCTTCTTTGACACCTTCAAAGAGCATGGACAAGCTCTGATACCATGTTGGAAATTTCTGGTAATTTCAAACACAAAAGAATAGAGAACAATGCTCTGTTTTTTCCACAGAATCTTAACACAGGGAAGCTAAATTTTTCTGAGAAGACAGAGTTTTCAACACACATGGAAACACTATGTATTCATTAATAAAACAACCTGTTACAAATTCTTCCTCTTCCAGAGGGATTCACCAAGAACTTCCAAAAACAAAATTATTCTGTCTCTTTTAGAAATTTTACACTATTGTGTGTAAAATTTCTTTACATTCACTACTGTAAACAACATTCTCCTTCTCATTTTACATTCAACAAAAATTCCTTTACGCTGTTGCGTATTCCATGTGATCAAAACTACTGTAAAAAAGAAATCCCCTTTCTTTTTACTTCTTCGCACTGTTGTGCGTTTTTTACATTTCACAATTGGACAACTGACTAAAAAAAAACATTACATGCTTTTTAACAAAACGACTATAAAAAAAAAACATTACAATATTACATGCCATGTAAAAAAAAAAAAACTTAAGGACTTTACCAAAAATCTATGACCATAATAAATTCATTGATTACTTCGGCATGGTGAAAATTAATTTCTTGTCCTTTCACTGATAAACCTAGCGGTCAACCAAAAATTACTTCACGTCAAGTTTAAATGGTGCAGGTCCGTTGATTTAATCGGACGGTTGACGACAATCCCCCAGAGGTCAAAATCGCACGAACATTGTTGGCCGGGGAAATGGTGGTTTTGAAACCATACTTTGGACACACGTCAACTAGTCGGTGTGTTCAGAGCCTCCCCACAAAATACCACTCAGCGTGAAACGTGGTGCAATAAAAAACTGCCTGGTTTCGGGAATTAATACGTGTAGTTGAAATTATTAATATTTCAACAATCTTTTCCTCCAGTTTCAGAGATGAGATTATCTGCTTATGAAGCTAGGTTGAAAGCAAAGTTGGCCCAATCATGGCTATCCTGTTCCACTGCGCAAGGTCAATCGATGGAGAAATTGGGAGACAAATATTTTGGGAAGGAAGTGTGGTAGCTTCCTTATAATGTTCTTAGATTCATTTTGTGCACCAACAGACTATCGTTGGTATTTTTATCTGAGGATGACAACAAACTTATCATAATTGATAGTTCGCTTTCAAAGCTTTATCAATTCGCAGTGGTGCAGGATTCTCCGGAGAGGGAGGTTGCGTATACCTCTAAAAACAAACATGACGTTTCTAGATTTGGATTTCATGGAAGTGCCAGAGAAAACTGGTATTCCATTCTAAGGTATGTGTATCAATGATAATTTTTCACTTTAATTTGAATTTTGTTTTGGCGACTTTTCAGAAATTTTCGATATGGAGTGTCGAATTCAAATTAATTCTAATCAGCAAAATGAGCCTCAAATTAATTCTACTAAAAAAAATCTTATACTAATGCGTTGGCATTGGAATGGACAGAAACGGGTTGTGATGCTTAAGTAACACCAAACTAATGTCAACTGGAAAGATTTTGGGAGATGATATTTATTTGGCGAACAACTTTGGATTTTCTGCACAATATGCACGCGACTCATTGAATAACGAGGATTGGAAGAATGACATGTATAAGGATGGCAACTATAAGGATGGCTACTTTTATGTTGTAGGTACATGTGAAGTTATTTCCTCCCCATCAATAAAGGAGGAGTCAGGTACATGTGTAGTTCCTAAAGAGTCCGAGGGAAATGTGGCGGTAAGATATTTGCTGGCCTACAACGATCATAATGATCTAGGAGCAATCGTCTTAGGAGCAAACATTAATAATGGCCACATATTGTCTCATGACCATCACAGTGTCGATCTCTCTCATCTCCATCAGAACATAAGACAAAGTACGATTCAATTGCTTCTTCTGAATAAGAATCATTGCATGCAACTAAGCTACCAGGAAGATGAGTATTTAACAAAACCAGTATGTACATTGTGCTCAAAGAAGACATATTTCAGAAATGTTTGTTTTTCTTCCACATGAAATGAAAGATGTTTGTTAAAAAGTTGGTTAGTTTATGAATTTCATTCAGAAATCATACATTTGAATTTGATGATTCATTATTCCAAAAAATCTTGTTTTTCTAGTGGAGCTGCACACAAGAACATGTTTTTTAGGGTGTGATTTAGAAATATTACAAAGAATTTCATTCATTTTACCCAACCATTTAACAATATATTTCATCATTGAAGTATAGAAATGTTTGGTTCTCTTCCAAAAGAAATGAAAGATATATTAAAAAGTTAGTTAGCTCATAAGTTTCATTGACAAATTCTCAATTGTTGGTAAAATTTTATATGTGCATCTAGAGTTTCGCTTCTATGTGGTGTATGGAAAACGTGTTAAATGACATGAGAAGTGCATAATGGATCGTTGTTCCACCTGCATTATATGCAGCTTTGCCTGTGTATGCTAGTATCAATCCCTTTGGTTTCAAAGGATTAGTCGAATAATGTGCATCATAAAATCGTATAAGCATTTGGAATATTTCTTTTGTTGTAAATGTTTTTCGGGTTCTTGCTCCTCCAATTAGGGGTAGATACAATGGTTTCTCTATGTTCGTATGTTTTTTTATTGCAGTGTCTTCGATAATTTCTTATCCTTCCCCACTGAGCATTCTCCTTATCTTGTCGCTATTCTACATTCTCAACTCTAAATGGATGATTAGACAAATGGAAACATTGCAGATCTATTTCCAAATCATATTTCTCCCTTGGGTGTTCAACGATATTTTGTTTTTTTTATCGTATTGCTAGAATTGATGGAATTGTTTTGGATTTCATGGATTCCATTCTCTAGATTGCCTCGTAGTGGGTTGATGTTATATGTGAATTTAGATTCATTTATTTTTATTTTGCTTTCATATAATATATAAGTGGCTTCCCATGATACCAAGTTTTGTTTCAATGCATTCTCATTTTTTTGAAATGGGACATATAGCAAAAGCTTTTCCCTGCAATATTTTTCATAGTCAGTGTGCTTATATTTGACAAATCATATTACCTTTGGTTTCTTTATTTTTGTAATAGACAATTCTATTTTTTTTGTACCTTGACACAAATTCAGCAAGGCATATGGGCTTTATAGTATCATGTCTAGCAATGTAATAATCAATAATGGAATTACGCATGACATGTTGAGAAATGGAAACAAGAAATTCCAATTTAATTTGTCATTGAATTAAACTATGAATTAAAATTGAATTCTATTTTCATAACAACTTGTAAATAGTTAATTAAGTTTAATTAACTTAATTACCTTAGGAATTTCTAGTTGGAAGTCTTTCTTTAGTCATGTATATGTTCTCCCTAAAGTTTAGGGGTCCAGGATGAGTTTATTTAAGTTGTAATTAGATAGCTCAGTTTGACTGAGTTATGGTTAGTTAAACTAGTTCTAATTGTTTGTGGAAATAGTAGAGGTCTAGTAGTGAGTTGGTGCATTGGTGCATCCTCAATGCTACTCCAGCTAACTGAAGATTCCCTCATGGGAACATGTCAGTTCATAGAAAGACCCAATTGAAACTAGAGTGCAGAGACAATGTACTATCATTTGTAGAATGATATGAGTTGTACAGATCATTCATGTAATTAGAAGAGGACCTTTTGGATTGCGCAGTTATGAGAAAGGAATTCTCAATTAAATATGGTCTATTCCTCATGGGAATTAGACAAGGAAATAGGGGCCTATCGGGCATCATAAATTATCTAAGTGTTGCCTATTGCGGGCTTGTGAGGCAAAGAGTTGATCATACTTGTGTGAAATCTTGTGAGAACAAGCTTTGTACTGTCACTCAGATTCATGATTAATACAATAGACATTCGGGGTTTTGAGTAGTGGCTTTCCCTGGAGAAACAATTGTGTTATGTGTCTTTGATTATCTTCCTCTTTTTGATTATTTTCATTGATTCTTGGTTTCTGTTGTTTAAAGCGTAGAGTAGTATCTTGTCCTGTGTTTTGGTACATTATATGAGCTATGAATCTATAGGAAGATCTAAATGGTATCAGAGTTGAAGAGAATATACTAGAGGATATTTCAAAGTTTTGAGTTTTGGATTATAAATGAAATTTGAATTTGCAATACACACTTCGCGAGCGACAGATGGAATTATATGGTTTGCGGTTCGAGTATGCCTTGGAAGGAAACTTTAATTATACAGCCTGGAAGGATATAATGGAGGTTGTGAATTTGTTGATCAAGACATTCCTAATCCAAAAACATCGAATTCAAATAATTTGTCCGAATGGAAGAAGTGTGTGGTGAAGGCGAGTTAGATAATCCTTGAAGGAGTTTGAGACCACATTTTCCAGAGTCTCCATTTCCTTCCAATGCTATGTGGAAAGGATTGACAGACCTATTCTATAATAACAATGACCATAAGAAGTTTGCATTGAAAGGCAAACTTTGAAAAATCAAGATGGAGAAAGGCGATGCCATTCCAAAAGACTTGACCAAGTTCACTCACTGTCATGATGAGCTTGGAAGTGTTGGAATAGCCATTACCGAGGTCAATATGGTGAGCCTCGCTCTCCTAGGTCTTCCAAACAGTTGGAATAGCTATCAAGATTGTGTTAATGGGAGGGATAAGCTACCAGATTGGGAACAACTGTGGTCGGATTTGATGTTGGAGAAGATTAGAAGGAAAACCGAAGATGGTTCCTCATCAAAGACTGATGGTGAAGAAAATTGTGCCTTAGCAAGTAAGGAAAGGAAATGGAAAGGGAATGCATCCCATTCCAAATCAGATTATTCCCATGAAGGTAAGAAGAAATACATGACAAAGTTAAGTGCTTTCATTTTCATGAGCTGAGCCATTTTGCTACAAATTGTTTGCTTAAGAAATCCAAGAATAATTTTTCTAACATTTTTGGAGTGGTTGTCTTCCTATCTTAGCAGGAACAATGGTTTCATGATAAATGTGAGTTCGTCCATTTCTCTTTTGTTTATAAATATGCATTATCTTAAGCTATGATCAATGGTAGAGAAAGTACCATAAGCACTGCTTGTTGATATCTATTGGAGATTAAGAAAAGTGTTTCCCAATGAATGTATCATTTCAATAGCATTTACATTGCTCTTTTCATATTCTCTTCTTATTATTTTGAATGTGTTTTAAATTATTAGAAATTTTAATTTATCTAAAGTAATTTTGATGCTACCAGCTATGTTATTTATATGTAATTACAATTTTCATTTAATATTATGGAAAATAATTATGAAATGAAATTAAAGCATACTTAAAATAATTAACCATAAATGGTAAATAATTCAATATCCTCTTTCGAGAAATCCTCAAGGAACTAAAATATATCATTTCCAATTGAGAAAAAATTTACAATACAATACATTTAAAGGAATTATAATTTCTTGAACATATTTTTCTAAAATGAAAATTGAAAACAATTGTATTACAAAATTTTAAAATAATTTAACCAAAAAACAAGTGCATTACAAAATTTAGAAAAGCATTTAACTTACCATGGTTTTTCTCTTTCACTTATGTTACTGAATACATAAAGATGAAGAAAATTTATGTGTTTGAAAATTTCCCTAAATTCTATGTTTTTAAAAAAATCTTCAATTATATATTAGTTCAATTTTACATATGCTTTTTATTTTGTCTTTTTGATAATGATGAAATTTTGGTGTTTGGAAAATGTTTTAATTCAATATTTTTGGAAAATTTATTTGACTATATTAGTTGCACTAAGGGCCCTTTTCAACTCTTAGTAAAGTAGAAATGTTGTAATGTAATGTTTAACATTTTGATTAGGTCAAATTACAAAAAACAAAACAAAAGAAAAAATATTAGTATAATGTAACATAAACCTTTTAATGTAATAATAAAAATAAAAATAACCAATGGTATTGACCCATGGTATTCAAGTGGAATATAGCCTATTGAAAGGGGAAAATTAAACCAGCCTAGATCCATCTTAACTCTAGATCTACGAAGGAAAAATTAAACCAACCTAGATCCATCTTAACTCTAGATCTACAAAGGGCTTAGGGATAAAATCTCTTGAGATGCAAACCACTTTTAGAGTGAAAATGTAATTGATCACTCTACGTGCTTGGTAGATCCAGAATTAAGATGGTTATAGGCTGGTTAAATTCTAAGTAGTTATTTTATTTTGTCCTTTTACATTTTATAATATCTTTCAAGACCTTAATTAAAGATGGTTGAAGGTATTGATGTTTAATAAATAAATATATTTAATCTATTAAGTACTTTATTTAATAAAAAGCATAGCAGATTTAGATGAAAATTACAATCATGAATAAATTTTATTATTTTTAAAGTTGTTCTCTAATAACATTTTTAAGTTATTTTTTTAATAAAAGAGAATTTCATTCGTCTATATCCATCATAAATCCAAATCTACCAATGTGATATCCCCAGCAAATGTAAATATTTAATTTACTGCAAAACTAAACAAACTAATTATTATTATTATTATGTTATAAAACTATTTATTAAATTAAGTTATGGAGGAATGGAATAAAAATTATATGTAAATATTGTTTTCACATGTTAAGTAGTTAGGATTGATAGGTACCTATCTCTAACTAATTTCTTGAATATTTATTCAAGAAAGATCAAGAGGATAGGGGTATCTGAGATCAAGAGAAAAGAGAGAAAAGATTAAAAAATGAGAAATTTGCGCTGAAAGGTGAGACGGTTATCCAGAGCTATGTCTCGTTAGGACCAGATAGCTATTTAATAGAGATTATAGTATTAGAAAGACTAGTTTTTCAAGAGAGATTGATTACAACCAGATAACCGTTCAAGAGATATTATATTATTAGAAAGACTAGTTGTTCAAGAGAGATTATAGTATCAGAAAGATAGTCCATGTATGGGAGGGATAAATCGAGGGTAGACAGCTCATCAAGGAAGTCTCACAGTTGGGAGGAAAGGAGCAACAAAACTAAACTCTAAACCTAAAACTATAAAGCCTAAACCCTAAACCCTAAATCCTAAGAATTTTATAACATTTTAAAAATTGTCCTGTAACTTTTATTTAAGTGTTTATTAAAAGCATACTAGAGTGTTATAAACCCTAAAACCTAAACCCTAAACCCTAAACCTAAAACCCAAAATCAAAACCCTAAACCCTAACCATTTTATAATAGTTTAAAAAGTGTTTTGGAACTTTTATTTAAGTTTTTATTAAAACCATTTACTAAAGCCTTATAAACCCTAAAACCTAAAACATGAACCCTAAACCCTAAACCCCAAATCCCAAACACCAAACCCTTAATACTAATCGTTTTATAACATTTTAAAAAGCATTTTCTAAAGTTTTATAAACCCTAATCCCTAAACCATAAGTATTTTATAGCATTTTGAAAAGTGTTTTGCAACTTTTATTTAACTTTTTATTAAAATAATTTACTAAATAGTTATAAACCCTAACACCTAAGCCCTGAACCATTAAACACCAACCGTAAACCCTTATACCATAAACCTTAATCAGTTTACCTAACATTTTAAAAATCATTTTGTAGCTTTTTTTAAGTGTTTATTTAAAAAATTTACTAAAGTGTTATAAAACCTAAACCCTAAGCCCCAAACACTACACCTAAAACCCTAAAACCTAAACCCTATGTATTTTATAACATTTTAAAAAGCCTTTTCTAAATTTTATTTAGTTGTTTATCAGAAGCATTTACTAAAGTGTTATAAACCCTAAACCTTAAACCCCCAAACCCTAAAACCCAAAACCCTAATCATTTTATAACATTTTAAAAAGAATTTTAAACTTTTCTTTAAGTGTTTATTAAGAGAAATTACTAAAGTGTTATAAATCCTAAACCCTAAACCATAAACCATAAACCCTAAACAATAAATGCTAATTTTTTCTTAACATTTTAAAAAGCTTTTTGTAACTTTAGTGTTATAAATCCTATACCATAAAACCTAAAACATAAACCCGAAACCCTAAATCCCAAACCACAAACCCCAAATGGTAAACCCTAAACACTAGGAGTTTTATAACATTTTAGAGAGCATTCTATAACTTTTATTTAAGTGTTTATTCAAATAATTTACTAATGTGTTATAAAACTTAAACGCTAAACCCCAAACCCCAAACCCTATATCCTAATGCTTAAAGCCTAAAGGATCCCTAAAATCATTTACTAAGGTCTTATAAACCCTAAACCCTAAACCTTAAAGTTTGAAAGCATTTACTAAGGTCTTATAAACTCTAAACCCTAAACTCCAAAACCTAAACCCTAAACCCTAAGACCTAAACCCCAAACCCAAAAACCTAAGGATTTTATTACATTCTAAAAAGTTTTTTGTAACTTTTATTTAAGTGTTTACTAAAACCATTTACGAAAGTGATATAAACCCTAAACCCCTAAT
>APFE031746404.1:7203-105856 GCA_000404065.3 Pinus taeda | reverse complement strand
GACATTTTAACAAGCTTTTTGTAACTTTTTTTTACGTGTTCATTAAAAGAATTTAGTAAAATGTTATAAACCCTAAATCCTAAACCGTAAGCATTTTATAACATTTTAAACCCTAAAATCTAAATCCTAAGTATTTTATAACATTTTAACAAGCGTTTTCTTAATTTTTTTGATTTTTTATTAAAAGCATTTACTAAAGTGCTATAAACACTAAACCCTAAACCATGAGCATTTTATAAAATTTTAAATCCTAAACGCTGAAGCCTAAGCATTTTATAAAATTTTAACAAGCGTTTTGTAACTTTTTTTATGTTCTTATTAAAAAAATATATCAAAATGTTATAAATCCCAAACCCTAAAACATAAACCCTATCCCTAAACACTAAGAATTTTATAACGTTTTAAAATACATTTTTGTAACATTTTTAAGTGTTTATTAAAAGCATTCAATAAAGTGTTATAACCCTAAACCCTAAGCATTTTATAACATTTTAACAAACGTTTCGTAACTTTTATTGAAGTGTTTATTAAAATAATTTACCAAAGTGTTATAAACCCTAAACATTAAACCCTAAACCCCAAACCCCAAACCCTCAGCCCTAAAACCTAAGCATTTTATGATCTATTAAAAATAATTTTGTAACTTTTATTGAAGTGTTTATTAAAAGAGTTTACTAAGGTGTTATAAAACCTAAACCTTAAACCCTCAACCCTAAACCCCAAACTCTAAACCCTAAACCCTAATCATTTAATAAAATTTTAAAAAGTTTTTTGTAACCTTTTTTAAGTGTTGATTAAAATTTTTTAATAAAGTTTTATAAACCCTAAACCCTAAACCCTAAACCGTATAAACTAAACCCTAAACCGTAGACATTTTATAACATTTTAAAAAGCGTTTTGTAATTTTTATTTAAGTGTTTATTAAAATAATTTACTATATTGTTATAAAACTTAAACCATATAAGCTAAAACCCAAACCCCAAAACCTAAACCCTAAACCATAAACTCTAAGAATATTATAACGGTTTAAGAAGAATTTTGTAACTTTTATTTAAGTCTTTATAAAAAGAATTTACTAAAGTGTTATAAACCCTAAACCCTAAACACAAAACCCTAAACCCTAAACACAAAACCCTAAACCCTAAACACAAAAACATAAACCCTGAACCCCAAAACCTAAACCCTAAACCTTAAACCCCAAACCCTAAACCCTAAACCCTAACCATTTTATAACATTTTAAAAATTGTTTTGTAACTTTTATGTAAGTGTTTATTCAAAGAATTTACCAAAATGTTGTAGACCATAAAGAATAAACCATAAACCTAAACCCAAAACCTCAAACCTTAAACCCTAAACCCTAAACCATAAACCCTAAATCCCAAACCCTAAACCCTCAACCCTAATCATTTTATAGCATTTTAAAAAGTATTTTGAAACTTTTATCTAAGTTTTTATTTAAAAGAATTCACTAAAGTCTTATAAACCCTAAACCCTAACCTTTAAACCCCAAACCCTAAACCCTAAATCATAAACCCTAAACCCCAAACCATGAACATTAAACCGTAAACCCTAAACTAGAGAAGAGTTAAACAATTGACAATCATTCAAAAATACCAGAAAATAGTCGATAAAGGGTTATTTTCCCATTAAGAACAAACAAGAATCTGTGGCTAATCTTTTGATAAAGCACTTGCCACACTCGACCATTAACTAACAAACTAGTCAATGAAATTTCGTAAACAAACTATTCATAATACAAATGAATTGAGAGAGAAATAACCTTGAAACCATTTAGGGTGCAAACTTCCTTAAGCTTAACATTATGCAGACGATGAGCAAACCTAGAAACAATTCGAATCAAAATAGATCATCTGAGAAAGACGAGAAATGACATGATTGAGACAATAAATATTTCATATATTAAAATTTGAAATTGATAAACTCTTCACTTAACACAATCTGGGGTAGGAGAGAAAGAAAAAAAATTACAAGGGTATACGTCGTACCTCATAACCAGAATAGACTGAGCTAAGCCATCGAGGGGTTTACAGTAAAACCCAACTTGTAATAAAAACCGCACTCATAAATATAACCTAGTTGTAACAAAAACCTGAATTGTAATATGAACCCAGAATAATTACATTAAAGTTGCCTCAGAGATAAGAAACATCTTAAACAAAGTCATGGTTATCATGCAACTCTACAAAAGCTACAAAATAGGAGAAACCCCTTTAGCTAAATTGCAGTACCTAGAAGAAGGGTTGGATAGCTTCCTTCCAAATGAGCAAGCCGCTTTGGAATCCTGAACTCCAGCCTTTCACGACCAATATCTTCTGCCTCTTAAGATTAGGACCATAGAATTAATTTAAGTCAGAAATGTAAACTAAAACAAAAAAAAAAAAAACTTAAACCCTAAGTTTAGGATGAAACCCTTACCTCAGATCCAAAGTGAGTCCAAGGTTGCTTCTTCTTGGTTGTTCGTCAAGTAGGAGTCCACAAATCTACAAAGGGTAGGGCCATCAACAAACAAAGGGATTAATTAGAGGAATAAACCCACTAACTATGCACAAAAAAACCATGTCGTAGAAAAAAAAAAAAAAAGAGATAGAGAAGTATAACTATCTCACCATGAAGGAGAAATGCTAACTTGATACAGCGTATGGTGAGGAGATAGACATGCAATGGAGGCATCAAAGAATGCAAAAATCCTCATCCATCTGACGGTGTTCAGTAATTGCATCCGTAGATGAAGAATAAGGATCGAGGTCAGGAGGGCCAATTGGAGGGAAACGAAAGACTCTTAATCCATCCACCATCAGGCCTGGGAAATCATGTCACCAAGAAAATTAATTATAGAGGTAAAAAAATCACTAGAAAAGTAAACTCATCGGGAATTGAATAAAAGAAGTCATTGTCCCTCAGACTAGAATCATAAGGTGGGATTAGTTGTAATAAAACATTAATCCAATTCTTTAAATTACGAATGGTTATATGCAATTAAGTGGAATTATAAAATGTGTATAGAACTTGTCAAATGTGTCAACGTTAATAGTTCATAAGTGTTCAATGTTTAATTCTAATAAGAATATTTTTTTTATGTATGTATAATGCTTACATGGGTATGTGACATGTGGTATCAGAGCACTCAGCTTGAAAAACTGAGACCTCTAGAATATAAGTGATTGATAGAATTTGTGATGTGTATAGAGAGAGAGAGAAAGAAGGAAAAGTAGCTAGCATAAGGAGGATTGGAATTGCACCACAAAGACTCATGGCAGGAACAGGGCCAACATCATTTCAAGAAACCAACCCTGAGGTATGGGTACAATTGGGGGAAGAGACGCAATACCAATACTACAATCCTAGAAACTGTACAAGAACTAAAGGATGAGATGGCCCGATTACGAGCAGATAATGAAAGGCTGATGCAGGAGGAGGAGAAGATTATGAAGAGTCTATCTGGTAGATAGGATCATCACCCACCAATACCCAGTTCCAAGCACAAAAATATGACTAGAAAATTAGAATTTCAAAATTAGAACATGGAAATAAAAGGTGGCGAAGAGAATCATGAAGAAGAATCTGATAATATATCGAGACATAAGACACAGAAAATACAGAAAATATAACTTCAAGGCTAATTTCAAAAAAACAAAACCTCCCTTCTTTGATGGTGAACAAGAAGAGGGCAATAAATCCTTGCTCATCAATGTGAACAAGTATTTTCAGCTGTATGAATATGACCATAATTTAAAGGCTCGTTTGGCGATATTTCAACTACAAGGGAAAGCCACCCTCTAGTGGGAAGAAGTAAAAATGGTACGTGGAGTAAATGGGCAAAGCATAACATGGGAAAATTTTCAAAGGTATTTTAAAGAAAAAAATTTAATTGAAAGATTTTATGATGGAAAGGCAAAGGAGTCAAAGCACATAGAAGAGAGATGTATTTATAGTCAACTATTTTTGTTGAAGCACATGGAAATTTTGGTAAAAGAAATAAAATCAAGTACATATAATAACTTATCTAGGAAAGAACATCTATTTAGAAATGCAATTGATATACTGCAATGCTTGAGAACATATTCTAGTAAAGTCATTATGCTTGAGTATTATTTGGGTAACATTGAGGACTTATCGATGTTGAACCAATCCAATAAGCTCTGAGATTTTCTTGGAGACCATGATAATTTTTAATTGACGCGTTGGATGGATGCCATAATGATTCAGTAAATACAAAGGTGCTACAACTATTTTTCAATCTTTTAATAGGTGATTTGAGTTATATTGACCTAAATCACACCTTGTAAGAAAAGTTATGAGTGGTGGATTCATCTTCTTTGTTTACATGGTTGGATTTAAGTTGATAGGATGTATTATTTAATCAACTATGGGTAATTTTCCAACAAGAGTCTCTAATTAAATAAGATATTTTGTTGTTTCTTTCATAATTACTCTTGTTACCTCCATCTGATTCAAAATCAAGAGAATTATGTCATCACATTCTTGATGCATTATTTGTGGGCTTAGAGAACACATTCCTATCATTTGATGTTCCTACTGTGAAAGCGTATTTAAACTTTGTGGTTCAGTTGGAAAATGGTGAGCCTACAATAAAACCTCTTATCAAGAGAGAAATTGAAATGGTGGTCAAGTTGTTTGTTGATGAAACCCACCTAGAAGGTTTGAAGTTCATCTTGAGTTTTCTGGTTTCTACATTGGGCGTGTATGGTGCTAACAAGCATGTTTATGAAGAATAAATGGAGAAGCCTTGGTCAAACACTAGTTCTAGCAATGATTCTAATGGCCTCAAGTTGAAGTCTAATATTCCTAGAAAGAACTCAAAGGCTTTGGTCAATTCATTCAATCAGTGGGTTCATTCTAATGCAATTGAGTGTGATTCCACATCAGTGGAGCATGATGGCACATCTGATGGAGAATTGGCTAGTATGGACAAAGAAGATGATGATGAGAGTAACAATGAACAATCACTTGCATCAAAAGTTTATACATTCACATATAGTGGGTGAAACTTTATGGAACAACATTGGTACTCTTGTTACACATGTAATTTGAATGTTTCTAAGGGTTGGTGTTCTATTTGTGCAAGGTGTTCCACAGGACTCACGAAGTTCTTTACTCTCATTTAAGTTGTTTCTTCTATGATTGTGGAGAAGAAGGAGTAAGAGGGACAACTTTCCTCTACTTGAAGCCTCACAATTATGTTTCTTCCATTACATCATTGAGAGGGGCTAACAATGTTGAACCATTCTTGCCTCTTCTAGATGAGAGGGATCATGTTCAGCCATATAACAATGACTTTATTCATGAGGATTATGGTTACATGGAGAATGAGCAACCATTCAAATTATTTATCCATAAAGAGGGAGAGGACAGGTTGCTATCTCTTTTGATGGATATGGATATTAAAGGCCATGTTTTGATGTTATGCAGAAAACTTCTACCTAGTATTAATGTGGCTAGTCATTCAGTATTATCAAAAGATGGGAGGATAGCTTTGGGCGATGATTAGATCGTTTTCAATTAAGGAAGGCATATAAAATCGATCTCTAGACCTAAATATTAAAACATAATATTTTAATGTGAGGGAACTTAAATCACATGTTTTTAGTGGATCTATTGTCAAATCTTTGCTTACTATAAATAGCATAGACTGGCTTGCAATAAGATAAGGTGACAAAGTAACAATGTTTTATGTGAAGCAACTTACTGGACAACCAACTGTTGTGCTTGTGACAATAGACAAGACTAATGTTAATCTTTTTTCCAGAAATTTTGTTCACTTTGAACTAGTTCATCTCATTTTCAACCCTAAATGACAACTATTTGGCTATAGTCGGGTATGAATAATGAAAAATTATCACTTCCAGTTCGCAAGGGGAAATAACAGTTTGTCTTGCAATTGAGATTGTTTTACATGGTGCCTGCATCCAACAAATAACCTAACTTCCTATTTCTTAGGTTCAACTCATGGTGGTCACCAACAAGTTTGTGAAGATCTAGGAGGTGTCCTAAGACAACATTAGCCCTATGAATTACTTTACATTATTGGAATATTTGATTATAGATGTAGTATTAGTGCCCATCTTATGGGGTTGGCTAGTTCTTAGTGTACTATCACAACATGGGATGTTGTATAGGAAACAAATAGGAGTAGAAGGTTGCGCTGAAGCTTAAGTTTTGATAGAGACTATCCAGGTCCAAGGTAGAGATCTGCAGTCAAAAGGTATATCTATGTGTTTCACTATAGCCTACAAATTAATTTTATTCTCTTATTATGATAATTAAACTTTGATTGGACAATTGATTTTGGAAGGCACATCTATTAGTGAAGTATCAAATTTTCTTGAGGGTGATCAAGATGGTCGGTTACAGCCTACTAGGCTACATCATTGGAAGGAGTTGCTTGGTGGCAGTTGCTTTTTATCTGTCTATCTTGTTCAAAGTAAAACTCTCCAATCATTATGTCACTTTCTCCTACGAAGTTGTCTGCACAACTTTTGTGTTTTTGTGGAAATTCATCTCCTCCATGGGTTGGCACTGCAGCGTACATGTCTCTCTGTAAGAAAAACAATATTTCTCTATTTTTGCATGATGATTTCTCTATTTTTACATGATGATGGTAGTTTGTGGATATTTTTCATTTGGAATGGGTACTGGAACTCAAGGATTGGAGTTACTAAGACATGATTGTAGTATTAATTCATAGCAGATGAAAAATCTAACTACTGACATTTTCAATAATACATTGAATGTTGGGATAAACCCAAAATTTCCAATGGATTTCTTTGAATATAAAACTTTAATTACTACATATATAAGCTTGGAGTTGATGTTACTCAAATAGTGATTCAAAAGGAATTAAGATTAATTTAGCATTAGAAGAATATTTCTTAGAGAGCCCCAACCCTACTAGATTTAAGGTTAAGGCACTTTTTTTCAATCATACTTTTTTTTAATAACTAAATCATAGTTTGCCTTATTCTGGTGTAGCTCATCTTTTTCCATTGAAAAGGAAGTTCTTTGATGTTAGTGTAGGATGACTTAAATTAGTTTTAAAGTTAGACACGTGAGCATATTTTGATTAAGAGTTATGGATACACGTGTTGATTTGTATATGATTGCATATTTGTAGATAATTGTGTTTAATTCCAATCTAAACATTATAATGGTAGGTTGTCATGTTAATCTGGGAAATATATCAGAAAGTCAACAATAAAGTTACTATTGGGCTCTTGTTATTCCATCCCATCAAGCCCTTAAAGGTTCGGCTTATAAAGACGAAATTGTTTACAAGGATTTTACTGACCTATGTCAGAAGAGTGAAACAATTAAAGAAGTTCAGAGCTCAAATTTACAGGTTTGTTATGGTGTCCACCACTTTTTCTTTACTATGCGTTTGTAGTATTATCAGCCCTAGAGTTTTCTATAGTACTCATAATATCTCGTGATTCATATTTTCTATAGCACGTGAAACATGCTCTCTAATATAATAATGCAAGAGTTGCTTTTGCAGGGAAAATAATAAAAATTTGCATGGAGATAATTCATGAAAAATGATGGAATTGTCACTTTTAATGGCAACTTGTTAACAACTAATGGAAGATCACTTTATGTGCGTAGTGAATGAAAAGAAATATATATATATATATATATATATATTAAGACTAGTGGGTTGATCATAAGACACTATTAATTCCTATGGTTTGTGGAAAATATGGATGAGTTTTAGGATCTAGAGATATTGTAGTTGTCTTGGTTTTTGAAACGAATATTTTTCAGGATGTAAATGAATATAAAAGATGAAAATCAAGTGGGTACATTTGGTCAGATACATTAGAAGGTGGTGTAAATGACATAGTTTTAGAAATAATTACAAAATGCCATTTTCTTGGCATAGCTGACATTTTTGGTGGGTATGTGGAGATAGCATGCTAAAATGATTATATGGGGTACAACTAGTTAAGGATGGACTTATTTTTATTTTTTGGACTCAAAAAGGAGATACAAGGCCAAGATGCAACCGATAAATAATTATGATAGTAGGAGGTTTACTTACTCTAGACCATAAGGATCATGGCATATTGGAGCATGTTACCCATCACATGTACAGGTAACCATATGGAATTTTTTCTCTATGATGCAATTTTCCAGCAAACTGTCATACATTATTTATTATATGTTGTCTTGTTCCTTCCATTTCTTTTCACAAGTTATTTACGACCTAATTTTCTTAGCATGTGACTTAGTTGGAATGCATGTGCCTAAGATTTTCCTGAAGGTTGAATACTAAGTTCCTAAGGTGTTTTTCTATGGTGACGTTTTATTTTCTTTATTTATAAAGGCCATACACTATCACCCAACTAAAGAAAATGTGTTTGAGTTTCTTACTTTTTCTGGGGAAAAATGACATCGTTAATGTTGAGGTATATGTCATATAAATACTTTATAATGTACTTTAGTTTATATTCCAGTGTTCATAGTTTTTCATGTATTATTACTCTGCATTGTATCTTATTTCAATTTCAGAAGAGGAATTTAATATTGATGATAAGAAGCATAAATTGAAGAGGAGAATAGTGACACTAGAACATAAAATGTAGAGAGAGAGAGAATCGGTTGAGTGATACCCTTAAATCCAATATCGCGCATCAGACACACACATGCAGACTGTTGGTCAAGTCTTTAGAGTTGGTGAATTCACTTGCAATGCCTTAGCAACATATTGATAATGTTTTGAAGTGATGAAACAATATTTCATGTGTAAATTGTAGTCCAACCAATATTAAGTTGGAAACTCATATTTCATATTATATAATTTATGTAGTTGAAATGATATATAGTTGTACTTTATATTATTTAGGGTTGTAATTTGTAACTTTCTGTTTTCATATTAAATGAACATGCACATTGTATGTAATTTTTTAAATTTAGCTGCAAAATCATGCTAATTAATTTATGTTGATTAATAATGAACTCATAAAATCAATCTAAAACTACTAAATTAGTAGTTTATAGTGTTGAAGAGGGAGTCCATACAGGTTGCTTGATTTTATTGAATTTGTGGAAAACCTGTGATCAGTTATGAAACCAACGTTTCGGACTGACTTGGTGAGTCCATCATCAGGGCAATGAGATAGTATTTGAGAAGAGAGAATGAATTTCAGAACCTTATTAATAGTTGAAAGGTTTTTAATTTTGTTATTATTGTTTATGGTCGGCTAATTAATTAATCATTTGAATATTTATTTAAAGGAATATTAGTTGATTAATTATTTATTTAATTATGCTTGTTATTTTAATTATTATTTATTTATTGTTAAATTATTTATATTTTTTTAATATATTTATTTATTTTAATTATTATTTATTTTAATTATATTTTAATTTATTTATTCTATTTATTTTATTTGATTATTTATTTATTTATTATATTTATTTATTATAATTTAGATTGATTAATTATTTATTATATTTTATTTATTTTATTTTAATTATATTTATTTTAATTATTATTTATTTCATTTAATTAATTAATTATTATTTAATTATATTTATTGTGTGCTTGTTAATCATATTATTTATATATGTGTGAGTATATAGTAACTTTATTGGATTTTAAAGCTTATTAATATATTATCCTTAGAGAGGTTATCTTATCTTAGATCGATTTAATTATTATTGATTTTTTGTTAATGATCTTATTATATTTTTTTATTATATAAATATCTATTTTTAATATGTTTTTGAATTCTATCTATTATTATGTTATTACTAAAATAGTTATTTGGATATGTGTTATTATTTAATTATTATTTGGATTGATATAATTAATCACTCTTAATTATATTTATTTAATTGGTTCACTATTAATGTTATTTACTATTTGTTATTATTATATAAATGTTATTATTGTTATTATTATTTATATATGTGTTTATGTTGTATATATTATATTTATTTAATTGATTAGGTATTAATGTTTATTTAATATTTGTTATTAATATGTTAATGTTGTTATTAATATTTGTTTAATATAATATATATATATATATATAGTATATTTTTTTTTTTTTTTTTTTTTTTTTATGTGTGTATATATGTATTCATGTATTTGAATATTTATGAATGCCTTAGTTATGTTATGATTGTTATTTTATATTTTATTTAATTATGTTTACTTATAATATTATTATTATACTTTATTTTTATTATTAATATATAATATAGAATATTGCTGTTATTAATTTTGATTATTTATTTATTATATTTTTTAATTTTATTTAATTTTAAGGAATGTGTAAAATGATTGATTAGCGCTTTTTTGTTTTATTTATTAGGGGCTTCCATGTGTTACTTAGCTTAAGGCCATCATCTCTATTCATGTTATTAGAGGTTTTTTCGATTTCTATCGCTTCCTTCACCCTTCTTTTTAAGTAATGGTCTTCTTTATGAATTAATTTTGCGTGTTCTATGCAGATATAGTGAGAGGACGAACATGCATGCTCAGCTAGACCTGATTTTTCTGATCTATTTTTTGAAATGTCATTAATGTGTTCTCTTAACCTAATGCCTAATGATCTTCCTGTTTCCCCTATATATATTTTACCACAAGAACAAGGAACTGAGTAAACACCTTTGAGATTTTTTGGGTCTATTAGGTCCTTGGCGGAGTTTAACATGTTTTTGATGGTGTTAGGGGGTGTGAAGGCCACCATAATGTTATGCTTGGTGAGAATTCTGGATATTTTGTCTGTGATGCCTTTAATATAGGGCAAGGAGATTCTAGGGTTTTCAAGGGTTTTCCTTTTTTGGTTGTTGGTTGAGGATTTTTTGATAATTTTATGGATAATGTTTTTCTCATAGCCATTGTTTATGAAAACTTTGTAGAGGTGGTTGAGCTCTTCTTCTAAATGTTCTGGGTCTGAGATTCTTGAGGCTCTGGTAGCTAGGGTTTTGATGATACCTGCTTTTTGCTTCGGGTGGTGGTGGGAATCTGAGTGAAGGTATTTGTCCGTGTGAGTCTGCTTCCTGAAGACTTGGTGGCTTAGCTTGCCATTTTTCTTAGTGAGGAGGACATCTAGGAAGGGGAGATGGTTGTCTTTTTCAATCTCAATAGTGAATTTAATGTGATCTGAGAGGCTATTTAAGTGGGATAAGAATTCATTAAGCTTTTCTAATCCATGTCTCCATTTGGCAAAAATATCATCTACAAATCTTTTCCATTCATCTGGGGTGAAGGGGAAGGATTTAAGGGCTTTTTGTTCGAAATGTTCCATATATAAATTGGCAATTAGAGGGGATAAAGGAGATCCCATGGCGACTCCATGAGTTTGTTCATATATTCTTCCTTTGAAACTGAAGTATGAGGATTTAAGGCAAATGGTTACTAGATCCACAGTTTCCTGGTCTGTTATATTCTTCAAAACTTCAATGGCTTCATCTACTGGAATCTTGGTGTAGAGAGACACAACATCAAAGCTGACCAGGAGATCATTGTCATTATGATGAACACAACTAAAATGAATACACAACAATTAAATTGGTCATTTATAATTACTATTAATGAATGCAAATGAAATGAATACAAACTATTAAATTAGTTGTTTATATAATGAATATGAAACTACCCAAACAATATAATGATTATTGTAAATGATAAATTTTTTATTACAAATGACAATGAAATTCTGCATATATGACTATTAGTAGCTAATTTACAATATATTATAACATGACCGAAATTTAGTCATATTTCTTTGCTCATTAATTGGTTTCAAATGATGACTACAATTTTCATTTATATGACTATTAGTAGCTAATTTATAGTATCTTATAAGAACTGGAGCGGATGGCGGTCTCGCGGCGCAACCGTAAGGGTTTAGGTTAACAGCGCTGCAGGATCGTAGCAGTATCGGGCATCGAGCAACGGACAGGGAGCTAGGGTATAGGGGTATCGGTTATTGACAGCTACAACTCTGACCTACAGTTGGCCGGGATGGAAGACTGCGAGGAGACCGAGCTGGTCGACTACTCAGCCGACCCACTTGAAGGCTTCAACATATTTGGTTATCCTACTCAGCCACCTGTTACCGACACCGATAACGGCGCCGTTCTTTTCGCAGAATCCAGGGCTTTGCTGCCTTCATCTTCTACCCTGTCTTCGCTCGAAGCACCGCCATTATCCCCTGGGTCCGCCTTTCTTCTTTCATCCTTTTCTCCGGAAGATTTCTCCGCGGACCCTCAGATCTCTCCCTGTCGGAATCGTCCCCCGGATCATGATCAAACAATTGATGCAGCCTCGAATCTTCTTGGCCCCGATGGTCCCTCTTTCGGTGCGGAGCTCCCCGTCTCACCAGGGGTAGTTACAGATCAGGGGACAGACTCTTTGAACACGACCGACCCCGGGACCTCGGGACGGTTCAGCACCCCGGCCCTTATTGCTCAAGCCATCAACCGCTCTCCCAGGGTTGGGGATTCAATCCCGCCGGCTGATCATCCTACGGCCCCGCGATCCAAGAAATCGAAATGCATTAGGGAAATAGTGAAGGATATCTCTGTACAATTTGGGGATCCAACCAATTTTGGGGAAACGATGGCTTTGGCACGCACGACACTGGTTGGGCATGTACGTGGGCGATCTTATTCGGCGGAAAGGCTCAATGCATGGGCAAAGGAGATCTGGGGCGGATTGCTTTCTGACCTTCCAGAGGTTACCGAGCTTCCTAGAGGCTGGTTCTCCATCAGGTTTGCAAAAGAGGAGCACACAAACACAGTCCTGGAGCAATACTGGCACATAGAGACGGCCCCTATGCTTCTGAAAAGATGGAGTCCTCTCTTCGATCCGGAAAGAGAGCAGATAGGTGCTGGTCCAATATGGGTCCGACTGCTGGGGCTACCGATCCAATATTGGTCTGAAGAAGCCTTCATCAAAATTGGTAACGCATTAGGTACATACCTGGATCATGATCGCTCTTATAAAGACATTCACAAGCAAATTATGGCGCACATATTGGTTTATCTGGATACCAGAGAGGGGCTAGAAGGCAAAATTACGCTAAGATGGGGCAACTTTAGTAAATCTCAGATCCTGGATTATGAAGGGGTACCCTTCAGATGCAATCGCTGCCGTCAAATTGGTCATTTGTTCAAAGATTGCCCGCTCAATATCAGTCATGAGGGATCTCCAAACCAGCCTCGATCTGCTCCGTGCGGGGTTTCTCCATCGATTCCAATCATCCAAAGGACAAGTGGTCTCCAATCGGAACAACGATCGTCATTGCAGAATCCGGTGTCAACTGTCCCCTCATCCGAGCACGAGCAACAGCATGCTCCGCCATCACCTCCTCTTACCAGAGCTCGTGCAGCAGCAGCGGCAGTGAATACTTCGGGCACTCTCCCTAACTCTCTCTTTATCACATCTGATATCATATTTGCGCATAATAATTCCAATTCATGCTCAATGGTTCAGTGTGATATTCCTCTGCCCCCTCCATCTCTGTCCTCGGCTCAGCCCTCGCTTCTTTCCCCCCCTCCGCCCTCATCTCCCCCTTCAACCAGGACTGAAGCTGCTCATCCCTACTCCCTTCGTCCCCGTGCTCCCCGCCCGCACTCCTCTCCTCCTTCGGGCCTGGGGATTATCCCCTTTGAACCTGGGCCTCATATGACCCGTGGACGAAAATCAAATCTCACAAAAGCCATCAGGCACGCAGGTGCTGAAGTCGCTGCAGGGCGACAAGCCACCATTGTAGGGGTCCTTAGAGCAAATATCCCCCCCAAATCAGGCCCGCCATGAAGTTTATCTCCTTTAACTGTAGGGGCCTGGCTAGCACCCCAAAGAAGCTGGCCCTCAAACGACTTTTTGAAGTCGAAAATCCTGATATCATCTTCCTTCAAGAGACATTAGGATCTGAAGAAGACTGTATTCGAGCTCTAAAATCTATTGGGTCTAAATGGCTATTCATTACCTCGGATGCTATGGGAAGATCCGGAGGTCTGGCACTTGGTTATAACCCATTGACTATCAATCTGGAGTCTTCATGGGGTGGACAGGGGTTCCTTGGAGCGGACATAGTTTGCAGTGAAATTGGATGTCCCCTGAGAGTTGTAAATATCTATGGACCTTGTCAACATAGGGAACTCTTCTGGAGGAACCTTCTCGGCCGCAATCTTCTTACAGCTGATCATACCATTATAGGGGGCGATCTAAATTTTTCTCTGGGTTTCACTGAGTCTTGGGGAGAGGCTGCGCAGATAGATCCCATCACTAATTATCTGAGCAGACTTATGGAGCAATATGATTTCGTTGACGTTCCCATGCAGAAGCCTCAGCCCACATGGCATAATAGAAGAACGGGGAATGCAGCATTGGCTAGGCGGTTGGATCGATTTCTGATGAGAGGCCCCCTAATTCACCGACTTCACTCTTTCAAGCAATGGGTCAGCACTGGAGGTATCTCAGATCATATTCCTATTGCTTTGGAAATCCGTGGGCCTCATCAGAAGCCTAAGGCCCCTTTCAAATTCAACCATTTGTGGCTTCAAGACCCTAGCTTCACAGGCTTGGTCTCATCTTTCTGGAAAGCCCACCCTATCGACTGTGAACCCTCCTTGGCCAGAGGCTTTGTTAAAAATCTTACGGAGCTAAAACACCTAGTAATCAACTGGGCAAAGGAGAAAAGGAATCAGGAAGATGAACTCCTCGAAAAGGTCGAAAAGGACTTAATGACTCTATTGGATGAGAGAAATCTCGGGTTCCTATCGCATGTCGAAAAGACCAGACTTGTGGAACTGGAGAATCAAAGGAACAGCATACTCAAAGGGAGGGATGAATCCACTAGGCTGCGAAGTCGAGCCATATGGCTGAAGGCAGGAGACGAAAACTCCAGATTTTTCCACAACTTTGCAAAAGGGAGAAGAGTGGCAAACACCATATGGAATATACCTTTGCCTGAGGGAGGGCAGGCAGACACGTTCAATAAGTTATCAAATCAGGGAACCACCCATTTCAGGAATATCTACAAAAATCCGGTGGGCACAAACCTGGCAGAAATTATCAATGTGGCTGGTCATTTTCCCAGGTATGTTGAGGAAGAGGATGCAGAAGACTTAGAAGCCCCTGTTTCAATGGCTGAACTTGAAAGTACAATTAAATGGTTCAAAAAAGAGAAAAGTCCTGGACCGGATGGGTGGACCATTGAGTTCTACTTAGCTTTCTTTGAGCTCTTGAGCGAGGACATTCTCAGGGTGGTAGAGGAGAGCAGATCATCGGGAAGTTTATATAATGCCATCAACTCCACATTCATTGCCCTCATCCCCAAATCTGATAATCCCTCCTCTTTTGATGACTTCCGTCCCATCTCCCTCTGCAATGTGCTATACAAGATCATATCCAAGATCATCGCTAATAGGATCAAGCCCATACTCTCCAGACACATCTCTCCCCATCAATTTGCTTTTCTTGAGAATCGTCAGATCCATGAAGCCATTGGGGCGGCACAGGAAGCAATTCACGCCATATGGACTAAGCACCTCAAATGTCTCCTGCTAAAGATTGACCTATCCAAAGCCTTTGATCGTGTCAGTTGGCTGTATCTCAAAATGATTCTCATTCACACTGGCTTCCCTCTCCCTCTCATCAACTGGATCATGGCTTGCATTACCTCGCCCACTTATAGCATTCTAATTAATGGATCTGCCTCTCATTTCTTTCACTCTGAAAGAGGCCTCCGCCAAGGATGTCCTCTATCACCATTGCTCTTTCTTTTGGTTATAGAAGCACTCAGTAGACTACTTATCTCAGCTCAGCAGGAGGGAACCATCAGAGGATTAAAAATTTCAGACATCTGTTACCTTACACATCTTCTGTTTGTAGATGATATTCTCATTCTGCTGGATGGCAGTGTGCAAGATACTATCACTTTCTCACGCATCCTTGATCTATTCTCAAAGGCAACAGGAATGGAGGTTAACAGAGCAAAATCATCTATCACCATATCAGGTACATCTGTTAATGAATCTATCTCTACCAGCACGGCCTTTCCCTACAACACACAGCCTTTGGAAAGGGGGCTCAAATACCTGGGTTACTGGCTCAAGCCTACAAATCATAAGATTGCGGACTGGGTCTGGCTTGTATCGAAGTTTGAGAAAAGGCTATCTTGTTGGAGTCACAGATACCTTTCCAGGGCAGGGAGACTGATTCTCATCAAATCAGTTCTGGAAGCAACCCCTGTTTATTGGATGGCTCTTGCATGGATCCCTCGAAACATCCTATCAAAATTCAGCATCTCTGTAACAAATATCTGTGGGCTGGGAATCAGGACAAACGAACGTATGCATGGATAGGATGGAACAAGATAGCTCTTCCTAAGAAATGGGGAGGTTGGGGATTGAAAGAGCTCCCGATATTTGCAAGAGCCTTAGCAGGCAAGATGGGATGGACTCTCTTGACTTCCCAAAGTCTATGGACCAAAGTTGCATATCATAAATATATCTGGCCTCTCTCCATACTCGATTGGGCCCGCCTGCCGGTATGGAATAAATCAGGTATATCCTCGAGTTGGAAGGCACTCCTTCACTCTCTACCACTCATCAGAGACAATCTGGTTTGGTGCATCAGAGCAGGAAATAAAGCTCGAATTGGACTTGACCCCTGGTCTGGATGCAGTGGCAGACATTCACTCCCTCAGGATCTCATTTCACACCTCTCAGCCCAAAACATCAAGGTCATATCACAAATCGCTGACCCCGATCGTTCAGATATTTTTCATCAAGCTTGGAAATCAGCGATACAATTAAATATCCCGCAGAGATGGCATGACTTATGGAACAGTTACAGAGAGGCCTTAATAGAATCACACATCCGTATAACAGAGGGCGCAGATGAGTTGGTTTGGCACCGAGCGGACCATGGAGTTTACACACCCAAGGAGGGTTACTTATATCTCAACGAGCACAAAAAGCCTGGAGAACTTGTCAACTGGTGGCAGAGCCTTTGGAAGCTATCTGCCTCTCCCCGTTCCAAACTGTTCAGTTGGTGTCTACTGAGACACAAAATCCCCACTGGCGATCAGCTCATGAAACGGGCCATACATGGACCTACCTGGTGCGCTCTGTACAAGAATGATTCGGAATCAATTGACCATTTATTCCTGAAGTGCCGGACCATGATTAATATATGGAACAATCTCAAGTCACTTGCAAAGTATGAAGGCGAGTGGGCAGGTTTGGACATCAACAGAGCCTGGTCCGATTGGGGGAACAAAAACAGAGGGACGAAACTGATTAATTTACCCATAATTGTAAATTGGTCAATCTGGAAGTCCCGAAACAACATCATATTTGAAAACAAACAAATTCATTGGCCCCGGGTGGAGGCTAGCATAATCGTGGCCCTAAATGAGTTGCCTGATCCTCCTCCTCCAAAGATTTGCCATCCTACTCCGCCTCCTCCCATAGACATCAGCATGCCATGGGCTTTCTTCGATGGTGTGGCAAATGCGCTCAGCAGTGGAGGAGGCTTCATACTACACATTAATGAATCCCATCACTTCAGGATTAAAGCCGGATTAGGAACTGGCACCAACAATTACGCTGAACTCATTACCCTCCGCCATTTACTTCATTTTGCATTGAGGCATCACTGCACGAGCATTAACATTTTTGGGGACTCACAGATTATCATCAACTGGATAAATGGCACTGCTACTTGTCACTCGCACACACTCAGCACTATCTTACAGGAAGCCATTGATCTCAAATCTTCTTTTAATTATATCTCCATATCTCATGTTTACAGGGAACATAATCAGGGTGCCGACAAACTTTCCAAGGAGGCAGCGTTGATGGGCAGGGGCCTATGGGAAATCAAGGAAAATATCCATCAGCAGGAGCATACTTATTATCATCGGCCATATATAGATCCAGAGTACCCAACCCTGGATCGGCAGGCAGCACACTAGTTTTTATTTTTCTTCTTATTATAGCTCCACAAAACAAACTGTAATTTTGTTTATTTTTGTAATTTTTTTTTTTTTTTTTTTTTTTAACAGCATACTGATAGTACACTGAAAGCATACCCTGCGTGGTAGTGCGGCTTATGAAAGTAAACTGATACAGAATGTATACACAGACTCTTCCAATTATTAATGAAATATTTTTGATTTTCCCAGGGGAAAAAAAGTTATGATTCTATTCTCCTTAAATATCTTGAGAAATCTGAAGCTGAAAAAGTTTTGCAGGAACTCCACGATGTGCCAGCAGGCAGACACTATGCTGGAGATGCTACTGCTCATAAAATCTTGCGCGTAGGGTATTACTGGCCCACGTTATTCAAAGACACACACAGTTACGTGAGGAAATGTCAAGTCTGCCAAACTACTGTTGGGAGACAAAAGAAGCCATCCTTACCACTACAACCAGTTAACATCGAGAAACCTTTCAGTCAGTGGGGATTGGACATAATAGGTGAGATCGTTCCTCACTCTTCTAAGCAACATAGATATATCCTTACAACAATAGATTATTTTACTAAGTGGGTAGAATCAGTTCCACTCAAGACGGCTAATGCTGAAAATATCATTGGGTTCATAGATCACTTTATAATCACCAGGTTTGGATTGCCTTCCACTTTAATGTTTGATAATGCATCATACTTTTCTAGAAATGCAATGTCTGAATTTGCACTTAAAAGAGGATTCAAACTTAAATATTCGGCCAATTATTACCCACAGGGCAATGGATTAGCCGAGTCTACAAATAAAAACCTAATCAGGATTATCAAAATAACAGTAGACCAAAATCATAAGAATTGGCATAAATCTTTAATATATGCTTTGTGGGCAGACCAAATAATGAGAAAAGCTTCCATCGACACTTCTCCCTTTAATTTAGTTTATGGGAAAGAAGTGGTTCTTCCAACTCATTTAGCAATTCCCTCTTTGTCTCTAGTTCAATACATTGATGAAGTACCAACTTCCTCATTACACCTAAGACAAATGGAAACAATCAAATTAGAAGAACAACGAGAACAGGGTAAGAAAACTCATGCTCATCATCAAGCACTAGTAAAATCCTCTTTTGATTCAAACGTAATGACCAGAAAAGATTTTCAGATGGGAGACTTAGTTTTAAAATGGGACAAGGCACATGAAGAAAAGGGGAAGCATACAAAATTTCAAATAATGTGGCTTGGTCCTTTTCAAATTATAGAATTCTTAGGTCCATCAACATTTGTGTTACAGGATTTAGCAGGTAAAAGAGACTCTTTTCCTGTCAACAAACATATTCTTAAGAAATATTTTCCATAGAAGATTATTCTTCTATTTTTGTAGAGTAATACTTTTCTTTTCATAATAAAACCAGTTGTGAATGGTTACATTAGGCATTTATGAAAAAGACACCAACTCTCTTTCAGATTTTGATTTTTCGCTTGTATAAATAGAAAATATTTTGGTAAATGATCTTTGTTATTGAAAGATACAGTCAAAGACTCTAACCTAGATATGACACTAGTTTCAACTTCATAAAGTTCGATGAAAACAACCTTTACTAAAGAAATTTTTTTATGTCAGTGCAATGAAAGGTATCAATAACAAAATAAAGATTCTTTGTAGAACAACTACTTCCAAAAACTCTATCATTGTCGTCCAGAGCTATGTAAAGGAAACAGTGACTTCCTCCCTGCTAAGGAAATCACAACTTTCAGAGGAACAATCCAAAGGTACACTTCATCTTGAGGAAAGAGAGGTATCATCATTAGCCGGCTTATCATAATCACAGATATTATAACTTGTCGAGTTTGCCAAATATTGCATACCACAGCAGGGCAATGACTCAAGATTGTTACAATCAAGAGGGAAGGGGTCTCATCACGAGCCAGCTTGTTCAACAAAGTTAGAAATCGAGTGAATGATTGTGTCATAAATTGGCTATCAAGCCAAGACATTGTTCTTTAAGAATAAAAAGAAAATCAAAGCAATAAATGTGGATGTGGATTCTTCTTTGAGAGTTGTATGTTTCTTTAAGTAGGATACAGGATCATTGTTGGGTAACAGGTAACCCTGTCAAGGCTATAAACGCCTGCTGGAAGCAGAGGCTCTACCTACGACAAATGAGCATATTTAAAACTGGTTTACAGAGAAGACTTTGTTTTATCTTTACAGACCAAGTAATGACTGATGTAAAAACAAGGACTAATTTGAGGGAGAAAATAATCAAAGTTGAAAATAGCTGAAACAAAATGTCATTGACAGGTTAGAGCATAATGTACTTTATCTTTCCATAATAAAGTTTAATTTTCTGAAAAATTTCCTGTTTTGGAAGTTGAAAAAATTTAATAGAAACACAGAGATAACTGGTTCTTCCATGTGAATCACCAATTATTGTGGCCGCCAACAACCCCCCTCCTTATGAAGTGTTATTGCTAATACTAAATAAGTGGGGACCCTTAGTAAAAAATTAAAAAAAATCAATTAGTGTTTATATTTCCTTTGAGATGAAACTTACAACATCATGGACTTAGGAAAATACCTTTGAAGAATCTAAAAAACCTAACTTTCATAATGAAGAAAGTAAATTCACTCCTCAAGAGATATCGCATCGCGCAAAGAATGATAAGGTACCTTCTAATGAGCCAAAATGATAAAAAACGCGAGATTGCGATGCGAAACTCCATCGCATCGCATGTATCAAGAAGCACTCACATTGAAAAACCTTAAAATCGCCGATATGCGATATCGCATATCGCACATCGCAAAAATCACATGAATTACACATAATGATTATAACGATTAAGCGATCTACAATTTTGCGATATTGGGATATTGCGACCAAGCAACCTTGCGATAGAACAACACGATGAAATTTCGGTAATGCGATACAGCGATCTGCGATATCGCAAAGAAAAATCGCAAGACCTCTCCATCGCAGTTGGTTCTGGCTCATTATTGGAGAAAACTTTTTTAGCCCAAGAACTGGTCATGCACTTTAATGCGAATTAATGAGTTGTTGCTAGTTGTTAATGAAGTATGGTGTTGTGTTTTTCGAAGAACTAGTTCACGTAAGGTGGCGTGTTTTGCATATCTTCGGCATTTAAAGTTTTCTTGTCATTATTTTTATCATTACTCCCACCTCATTTATAAACTGCAGGAACAAAGGACAAAGTGTTATACAAGGCAGTATGCAGGAAACTATGAGTAGGAAAGGCAATACTCCAATGTCCATTTGCGAAGGCACACCTAATCTACTTAAGGAAGAGAAAGAGCCGCAGAACTCTTCTGAGGCATCCATCACATATTTCTCATATACAACCATGGTTGAATGTGTACTGAACGATGCTGATACCAGAAAAAGACAATTTAATGCTCAGGGTCAAGAGCTCACGGAATCACTATTTTTACAAATTTTGAGCTTTATACCCGATAAGAGAAAAAGGCACAAAAGGAAAAAAATGCATCAGGGAAGCCCGGATCGAGAAACAGAGGTAGTTTCCAATGCACGATTAGCGCTTAGCACTAATCGCGCATCGCTAAGAAAACTTTCTCGAAAAGGAAGGCTTCTAATTACTCAGTCACTTGCAAGCCCCGAAAATTGCAAGAAAGCAATGATAGAAACGAACTGGAAACAGAAAGCTAAAGAAAAAGCAGAAGCAATCGAAGGGTTAACCAAGTTGAAATGGGATTATTACCATGCATACATGGTAAAGCCACATAGTCATTGGATGACTCTCGGGTATATCATCGATTTTGCTGAGAAGATAGTGCCAGCTCTTGCCAATTATGTTTGCTTAATTCAACCAAAGACAGAAGACAGTTAGTCGACTCTACTCAGGAAAATACTAAATGCTTGCGACATTAAGGAGCAAATTTAGAAATAGTTAGATATTAGATTTAATTTTAGAAATAGTTTTACTTAGAAAAAGGACGGTCATTTAAACTGAATCCTGAATTTCTGTAAATAAGTTATTTAGTTAGTAGTATTTAAACCCTTCTCATGCATTTAGAGAAGGGTCTAGAAATTTATCAAAAATTGTCCTCAGAACATGCACTTTTGCACCCTCCGAGGAGGTTTTGATGAATGAATGGAACAGGGTTTATTGATATTTGCATTTGATATCTGCTACTGATGTTGCACTTCTGTACTCTTAGTGGATGTTAAATCAAGGAGAGATAAATCACTTGTCGCTTGAAGCTCATGAGTAGGACTAGTTATAAATGGTACTTTTATCTCTTAACCATTTCTACTTATGTGTTAAAGTGATATTCTGTTTTTAGTTGTTTATATATTATAGCGTGGATGCCTGAGTTATCATTTGGCACTTTTGCACAGTCATAACTATTTATTTGTGCTTAGTGTATGAATAGCTCATTTATGCGATAGGTTTTCACAACTGTTTCGTCTAAATTCTTATACGAAGTAGTTCATCTTTATTAAATTCATTTCTTATAATAGTTGAATGATCTTTATTACCAGTTATTGTTTATAATCTTTTTAGATCGCATAGAAGAAAGATCACACCCCGGGTTAGCATAAATTTTGATGTTTTTCTATTTATTAGAATACAATTGCATAACATTAGATTAGAATTAGGATAGAAGTATTCCATTTAGAACAAAAATACCCATCTTTCTCACACACACACACTGAATTGGGAAACTGGTCCCATATCCCCAGTCGGGCCCGCTATACCAAACGGATAAGGAGCTGCCAACCAAGGTCCAGGTCGGGTGGGTATCCCCCTTGTTGTAGACCCGATTTTCAGAGCCTTGAACATATTTAGCTCTAGAAGGAGGGCTTGAACTATGAATGGCAAGTAAATCCAAATCAAAATACCATTCTGAGAGTAAATCACCCTCACCATCTCCCCTGACTTCTCCATTACACTTAAATCTAGAATTAGAAGTCGCCGGAGCATCAACCGCTGCTACAAACCCTGACATTTCGGAACAATCTATTATTGAATCTCCTGAAGTTGAATCTCTCATTCACAAACTTCAGCGATTTTCTATTTCCCCTCAAAGATCTGATAAATTTCAGGGCAGCGTGACTTCGCAGTATAACCCTGCTCATCCCTTGACCATATTAAAGGGTGAAAAGTTTGGTGTTCGACCAACCAAATTACCTCTTCCCAAAACGAAAAGAGCAAGGAAGTCACCTAAAACATCCGACAGTGAGACTCTTTCATCAACATCATCCATCTCAACCTCTTCACCGCGAAGTCAACCATCCACTCCTCCACTTCAAACCATTATAAATCCACCTACTGGAACCCCTACAACTCCTCCTCAATCATCTGCGATCTTAATATCCTCATCTTCCCAACCACAGGGATCATCTTATGCACTTCCCCCTGTTAGCAGTTCATTAATGGCTCAGTCTCCATGGAATAACCCTGGGGCAGTCTTAACGCTTGCACCCTTGAGTCAAATCCTGACCCATCCGGAGAAATGTCTGCCTAACTTCAATCCCGACGCAGGCATGCTTGCAGAAGAGCACATAAACAACTTTATGTTATCCATTAATCTCAACGGGGTTACTAAAGAAGATGTTGTTGTTCGACTGTTTCCTTATAATCTGCAACGAACAACTGGATTGTGGTATTTCTCATTATCCTCTGGATCTATTACTAGTTGGGACATCTTCCAAGACCAATTCCTAACCAAGTTTGGTGATGATAGGTCTACGGTAACGTTAATCAATGACCTATCCAACCTTAGGGTTAAATCTAGAGAGCCTATCGAAGACTTCAATCTACGTTTCAATAAACTTCTAAACACAATTCTTACTGCTTCCCAGCCCAGCGAAGAAGTGCGATGTGAATGGTATATCACTGCAATCTTCGTGGACAGGGTAATAAAACAACCTTAGCTGAAAACATGAAAGAAGCCATAGCAGTAGAGAAACGTATAATAGCCCTAGAGAAGAAATCCACGATAGAGGAACAAAAATCTAAGAAGCTCACCTTCAAAGAAGAGTCCAAGAAGAAACAAGCAAAAGATCCATTCGATTTGGAGGGATTGCAAAACATTCTGAAGACCATGTCTAATGAAATGGTCGACATAAAAAAGAAAGAAGCAGAAAATTCTTCAAAAAGACCCTACAGAGCTTTAAAAAGAGGCCTGTCAACGGATTCAAGGCCACCCAATGCTATTACAAGTGCCGAATCCGAGGAAGAGGAAGAGGAAATTGCCACTGAAGGGAGAACCGATGATGAAGAAGTTGTAGAATTACAAGGAATGCGGGATTTCATCCTCCCACAAGAAGAAGATCAAGAAGTATTCCCAGTTAAACACGAAGTAGAAATCAGCTTGATCCTCCCCAAACTACCCCAAAGCCAAAGAGTGCAAGCTCTGAAACAAAGGATAAAGTCACAACAAATAAAATGACATCTAAAGCGACTCAAACTAACCCAGTCAAAACAGATTCATCAACTCCATCTAAAACACTATCGTTTCGGATGAAATGGAGTACAATATTATAGAAGACATGAAAAAGACTAGGGCCAACGTCACTTTGTATGAATTTAGCAAGCTAAAACATCAACAAAAGATAATGTTGAAAGAATTACATGCTGTGCCAGTTGCACCTTTGCCTGCCACAACCCCATAGAGTTTTATCCCACTAACTGGGGTTACTAGCTTCAAATATGAATATCTCTCAAACCATGAAGAATTATGTGGCTTGCCATATATCAACGAAAACATATCGACGAGTAGAATCCATCTAGAATATCCTTGACTCAGAATAGATTAATTTTTCAAGTCAAAATGCCCATCCAAGATTGGGGTAGCCCCTAGTTCTGCTTGGGTTGACATCAATGACAACCACTAATCGACAGTAAAGACTCTACAAGTTTTAGGAAAACCCTTGATTAAAGGGCATGCACATTCTATGCATCCAATATTTACTTCATCTAGGAATAAAAATGTTTTTGAAAATCTATTTATTCCATTATCTACCCAACCATAAGTGAGGTCCTTAATGTAGCAATTCTTATAGATTCATAAGCTCATGCAGTGTACTAAAACATAGGACAAGAATCTACTTCTACTTTCAACCAACAGATACCAATAGATCGATGAAAACAATATGAACAAGAAGAAGATAAATCAATGGAACATAACACAAGATGTATCTATGGAAAGCCACTGCTCAAAACCCCGCTATTTGCATTGCATATATCAAAAATATGAGTGAAGATACAAATATTGTTCTCACTAGAACAATTCCACACAAGTATGCTCAACTCTCTCAATTCAGAAGCTAGCTCTTGGACAAAACATACAAATTCTGCATCTCTCCTATAAATAGTCAATCCCCTCTACCTGTGAAAAGCCATGGGCCACAAATCTAGCCTTATGCTTCTCCACACTACCATCTGCAACTTGCTTTACCTTGTAAAGCCAATAGGAGCTCACCAATGACTTGTCCTCCGATCTCGAGACCACATCCAAAACAGTGTTACGAACTATGGAGTCATACTCCTCCACCATGGCATCAACCCAAACCGACTGTTGCATTGATTCCTTAAAGGAATATGGATTTGTCACAAAAAATTCACCGATAAGAGCCATGTATCTAGTGTACCTCTCAAGTGACCTCCTCTGCCTGTGCTGGGAAGTGGGTGCTCTTGTTACACAATATTTTGTCACACCTCCTACACTTCCCTGTGGCATACCACAAAGTGCCTAAAATATGACCATCATACAGTGTACTCATCCAAGTATGTAGCTCAGATCCTTCCTAAGACATTGATTGGAAAATTCCTTGAGCTTCCCTTGAAGGAAATAGCTCTTTAAACCCTAATTTGAGAATCGTCGTTATTATGAGGTTAAAAACCATGATGGTAGCACTATGATAGACTAACATTGACATCGCTATGTTTACTTGTATACCCATGATGATCCCGAAAAAGAAATTTTCCCCAAGAGGATGAGAAGCTTCATGATCCACAAGCTTTTAGAGTAGCGAGATGGTGGTTGTTCAGTGTAGATGATGTCGAATTCTCCCAACTTGGCCTCTTGGTCTTATCCCTAAGAGCTACCTCCTTGAGATGAGGGCCCATTCATATCTTTGGAAAGATCCTAACTCCCTTTCCCAGCCTATATATTCATCCTCTCCCATTCCCAAATGGTTAGAGTTTGGTTGGTCTATGCCTATTTGCACCCTTATGCTAAGATTGTGCCTATATGCTATTCATTTGGCTTGGAGAAGTAGTGCTTGGAGAGCTTATCTTGGGCTTGCATATTCTTTCAAGGAGAGCTTATCCACATAAAGGTTTGGTTGTATGCTTCCCCTTATTTTCTATTAATATACAACTGTTGGTTCATTTTCCCTAAATGTGTATGCTCATATATCATTTAGCTTAACATTCCTTGATTAGTTAAGTAGGTTGCTTTTGAATATGCTATTTGTATTTGCGTGCCTTGTTGTGTCTTGATCTCTTGTGTAGGTGCATAAACGGTGAGAGAAGTAAGAAGGAACCATTGGGATGAGTGATTAAAGGTCTTAAACAAAGGAGATCGAGATAACATCATAACAAGGTAGGCCATCTTCTTTGTCTCTCTTTTCAATTGAAACCTAGGAAATTGTCTAGTATATTGTCACTTCGGTTGCTGGACACACTAATTGGGCTAGAGGGATTGTCTCTATCTGCAGAGAGAATTTACGTAGAAAAAAAATGGTGACTCCACTAGGGAACCTATGATCCTTTCCATCCATCCTTCAATTTTTTTTTTTAAGATGAGTTTGACCAACTGTCCATTCCCAGGCTTGTTTTCTTGTCTGTAACTATTTTCACTTTCTGGTAATTGCTTGAAGGTTCTTGATTTGTGCTACTCTTAAAGATTTTTTGTTTTTTCTTTATCTTTCTTGATCATTGCAGTTTTGTCTCTTACAATTGTGATGACATCGTGGATATGTTGATTACAGTAGCGATGATTGCTAATTTTCTTTTAACAGGTGCGATGATATCAAAGGTTAAAGAAAATTAGGGTGTGTCTTCTTGTTTTTAGTTTTTACCTTCTGTCAATGGTTTACTAGTGTGATTTGAGTGTTCTTGTCTTGCTTGGCATGTTTGTCTGATTAGAATTACCTCTTGATTTGGTTTAAGTGTGTTTGGAGCTTGATTTTTTTCTAGGGTTTTAGGACTTCTAAGTCATCCTTCATTCACTCATTGGTCTTCTCTTCAGATATCAATTGCCTTGTTCAAAGAGTCTTTTTGTGTTTGGACATATTTTGCAAATCACTTTTGGTTCTTGGGTATTAATTTGTTTTCATTAGTGTCGAATTGAGTAGATTCTTTGAAATTCACTTTAGTTGCATTTGGCAAGAAATAGATTACAAAATTGTTTGTTTCAATTGAATTGAAAGGAAATATTTGCTTTGAATTTTGTGTTCCGAAAAGTGAAAGCGAAACTGTTTATCTTTTAAGTAGTTTTCTAAGAATTTGTTACATTCAAAACCATTAATGTGAAAGTGATTTTCATGATTATTGGGTTGTTTGCATTCTCTTTTTCTCTTTTGCACTATATTACATTGATTTCATTAAAGTGAAAAAGAAATCATTACATCTTAAGGTAGATCGCTTTAAGATTTTGTTTTGGCATCGCATTTTCTTCTCATAAGAAATATTAGACTTCATCTCTGGCATCTAGCATTGGAAAATTGTCATTGATGAATTGTTTCTTGTTTGATGCATGATTTGGGTGTTTCTCTTCCCTAAATAGGTAGCCTTAATCAAATGAAAGGATTTCAATTTCATCATTTAGCTGCATTTTAGGAAGAGGTGACATTGTTAAGGCCTTGAAATGGAAAGATAATTTCAGTGTTAACTTTAAAATATATTAATTAATCTAAGGAGAATTTGAAACATTAACACTAATACTTAGTGGTCTAGGCTAGAGACGTGTTCTAGCATCTATAAAACTTAGTATTTGTCATTCTCTCTTGCATTAGACAGCGCTAGCATGAACTTGTGCTCCCCGTACCATCGAGTATATAAAGGGAGACCCTCATAGGTTGCAAGGATTTATCCATAGGAAGCCGAGTCTGCTGCCTTGTAAATGTTATACAATGAACACAACATTAAGGGAGAATGCATGCATGTATGTCAAGTCCTTGGTAAATTTAGTTTTTGAGGTGTAGATTGCAGTTCACAGTTACTTGGTACTCAATTCTTTCTAGAGTTACCTAAGTGGTCATTTCAATATTTTTTGACTCCTTAAATTTGAAAATATCATCGAGCACTTATCCTTTCAAGCTCGTTAAGCCAACGAAAGGGACTAGAGTCACCGCTTCGTCCTTTTCTCGACTCTTAAAACATGAAAAGGAAAGGTTTTGTTTCAAATTCTAAAATCAATTAATTGACTGTAGAACAACATCCTTCCTATGAAAGTATTCCTAGGTAGATCTTAGGTTGATATCAATGGAAACATTTCCCAAGTCTACCAACCAAGGAAACCCCCTTGACGGGAATCCTGGTCTTTTTCCTTCTTTCAAAAATGTCGGTGCTCCCTATATGGCAACGTTGTCCCTTCCTCAATTCACCATTGGTCTTCTAGTTTGGTTGTTTTTGAACTCAATGATTCCGAGTGTCCAAACTTATTTTCAACCAAGTTCTCCTCCACCTAAACAACATCAACCTCATGTTGATCCTATAATTGACTCCTTGCCTTCTTCACCTATTTCTTCACCTCATTCTTCATGTTCGCCTAGTGAAATTCTAGATTCTAGTAACTAGGAATCTAAGAAGAAGAAGAAGAAGAGGATGAAGAATAAGAAGCTAAATAAGAAAGGGGGAAACCAAGCATCCATTACTACTGATGCAACTAATGTAGGAAAATATTCCAACCAGCCCCAGAAAGTAAAGTTCCCTTGCATGTTATGTAAGGGTGACCACCTTCTTCGGAATTGTCCTCGTATTCCCAAGGTCTTAGAAGTGTGGTCCACAGGTTCACATCGAAATTTGTCATTAGCCTCTGGTGATCATGCTGGTGATAAACCTTCAACTAGTAAAGTTCATGGGAAAAAGGGAAAAGTCAAATTTCCCCATAAGTTGTCTCATCCCATTCACCTTTGTCCTCTTATGGATGAAGATTCTAAAGAGTTGTAAACCTTACAACTTCTCAAACTCATCTTCTGACTGGGTATCAAAATATTTCCCCTGATCCTTCACTAGTTGATCTAGTGATTGATCAAAATTAATCTTTGGTCAATCCCTCTCTCTCTAAAAGTGAGTCTCATGAGTCCATTCTCAACCAACCATTGGTTGAGAAAACAATAAACTTGACTCCACCTTCAATTAACCATACCTTTTCGATAGAGAATGAACCTCATACCACTCAATTTCTTCCAGTTTTTTCAGTTTCAAATGAATTGGAGGGAAATCCCCCATTCTCGAGGTGCATAAGAGCAGTTCTCCTATTCCCATAGAGAAAGAGGGAAACTCTCGTGTTCCTATGACATCCCCCCCAAGTATTTTAGTGACTTATTTTGATTGGAGTCGACTGGAAATATATCACCTTCCATCTTATGTTCCTTTCCAGATTATAGTACAAGATTAACATATGGTCGTACCTAGCACAGTCATAGATCAGGGCACATATGTTAGCATTCTATCCTCAACTACTTGGAAAAATTTAGGTTCTCCTCAGCTTGTCCCCATCACCCATAATTTGTTAGCTTTTAACAGAAGAACCAGTCAACCGTTAGGGATCCTTCCTAAGTTTCCTATTAATTTGGGAGGAAAGACTATCTATATAGATGTGATGGTTGTCCAAGGCCCTTTAGATTTTAATCTAATCCTTGGCTGTGACTATGTTTATGTCATGGGAGCACTTGTTTCTTCCCTCTTTCAAGTGATGTGTTTTCCACATGAAGGAATCATTGTGATCATTGATCATCTTACATTCATTGGTCCTGAATCAACTCCCAATCAACCATCATCCCTAAGTGGTTCTCATATGCAAGCAGTATCACCCCCGCCACAAGTTAATTATGTGGCCAACTGTTCCATGCACACATATACTGATGATATAGTAGATGATGCAGTACATCATGTACTAGGGGCATTGGAGCCCGGGTTTTCATTTGGATCTCTGGAGATGTATCCCTTCCCAAGTGTTCTTCTCCCATCTGATGAGAACCTCTTGAAATCCATGGCCTTTTTTAGTTTGTGATCACATGCATGGAGAAAAATTCCTTGTCTTGTGTCAAGCTCCTTAAAAAATGAAACAAGGGATGGAGCAGAGTTCCCTGTCCTGTGTCAAGCTCCTTAAAATTGAAACAAGGGATATGGAGTAGAGTTCCTTGTCCTGTGTCAAGCTCGGTAAAAAATGAAACAAGGACCATGGAACAGATTTCCTTGTCTTGTGTCAAGCTCATTAAAAATGAAACAAGGACCATGGACAAGAGTTCCTTGTCTTGTGTAAATCTCGTTAAAAAATTAAACAAGGACCATGATGATAGTTATTTTACTATGCCAAACTCGTTAAACAATGAAATAGGTCCTCATGAGGATAGTTCTTTTACTATGTCAACCTCATTAAAAAATGAAAAAGGTTCCCATGAGAAGTGTTCTTTTTCTTCTATCAAGCTCCTTAAAAATGAAACAAGGTGTCCTAAGCATGGTTATTTTCCTGTGTCAAGCTCATTAATTTGAGTCTTTGATTAGATCTCGTAAAATCCAATTCGAGTCTTTCACTTGATCTTGTAAGTGAACCTTCATTCCATCCACTTAGGTGAATGAAATGAAGCATGGGGGCATGTACCTCGAATTGAGTCATTATGCTAGGGGCATGCAAACTTATCTCAAGCATAGTTTATATTTGTTTCAAGCTTGTATAAAAATGAAACCAAATCCAAGCATAGTTTTTTTTCCCATGTTTCAATCTTGTGAAAAAATGAAACCATATTCAAGTATACTCAAGCATAGTTTCCCATGTTTCAAGCTTGTGAAAAAATGAAACCATATTCAATTATACTCAAGCATAGTTTCCCATGTTTCAAGCTTGTGAAAAAATGAAACCATTCCCATTTTACATATCGTGATTGCCATTTTTATCAGCTGATTTTTTCCAGATGCGCCTTGGTTTTTTCATTCCATCATCACCATCTCTTTGGCTGATCATATACTTTCACTTGGTTGTTTTACCCTTGCTTGAGGAACATCTGTGATGAGTGGCCTTATTAGACAACCTCTTGATCTCTACATTTTTTGAACAGTTCCATCATTACCAAAACCAATTGGTATCCTTTTATACCACTCGTTCCTCAAGGAGGAGTCATCTTTAAGCTCTTTTCAGACTCCAAAAATATGAACATATTGTCAAGTAATTTTCATTTTGAACTCGTTAAATTAAATGAATTGATGTCATCTTAGTATACATTTACCCCTTTTTCAGGCTGAGATTGACTATTTATGAAAAAGGTACACCTTGATCGATATGGTCAAAAGGTTCCCTCAAATATTTGTTTCTACCTTTTTAGGTTCGAGGGACAAATTACGAAAAGGGACATGATGGAGTTTTCTTTTTTGTCTCTTTTTAAAACTCTATAAATATGAAAAATACATCGAGTTACTCTTCTGTCAGACTCATAAAAATTGGACGAAAGACTTGTCACCATGACAATCCTGATTTTCTCCTTCCTATGACTCTTAAAACTTGCTAGGATGGATTCATTTGAAGGGTGAAATTATATGACAAGCATATGCTATCCTCTTCAAAATTGTGTAAAAATAATGAGATACTTGCTAGAAATACCGAGGAAAGGTGAAATTGAAACATCTCTTGTATAGGTAGCATGTTGCTCTTGAACATGACACCCATTTGTTTCTCGTGTCGAATTTGGGACATCCTTACTCAATCACTTTCCCTTCTAGGTTTGGATGATCCATTTTGCCTCTCATATGACTATTCCACTTCGTCGTTATGACCCTTAGTCCTATGTTGAGTCTAATGCTACCACACTCCAGAGTTGTGTCACCAATATGTTCAAGAGAAGTCCTAGCTAGAGTCTATTACCTATACATTGTCTGACCCATTGTTACAGTCTTGGATCTTATCCATTTCATTACACTTTATTCCTTGTTTTTTGTCGATGATGGAGAACTCATCATTTCCCTCCTTCGACGGGTCGCTTCCTATCGACTTCAGCTCATTATCCAGGAGGATGACTTAAAAACTCCCTTTCAATACCTTAGATCTTGCATGCCTTAATGGAAATTTCTTCGCGTTTGACAACATGTCTTCATCATTGGCCTTCAATTGGATGATTCCATGAGTGTTTGACTTCAGTTTCATTATCACATTCATGGAGTGTAATATTTACCTTAAGGACCATTGTCATTATTGGTGGTTTTTCTCATGCCTGTTAACGGTCCACTTCATTGGCTAGTAATCAAGTGGTTTTCTAGCGTGTTCAACTTCAACACATTCATTCACATGTTAGAATTCATACTTTCATCGGGTCGGGATGGAGTGCAAGACCCCAAGTCTTGTCTGATATGACTCGGGTTGCATGGATTTATATGTTATTCATGATTGTACACATGTTTTTGCTATACGGATGGCTGTGACCATACCATGGGACTTTACATTTATGGTGATCCTTCTATATCAGATGGCTGCATCCATACCTTGGATCTTAGATTCATCGATTATCCTTCTCATTTGGATGGTTGATCCCATACTATGGATCTTTTCATATAGTCCTCATCATTCGGATGGTTGCGTCCATACCTTAGATTAATGATATTAGATATGTATATGTATATGCGTCCTTGATTTGTAGGTCTCCTAACAATGTTTGTTCTCATCCTTGCAAATCTCATAAAGCATCTCATCCATCACTCCCTGTTCCGCCTTCATGCTTCAGGGGGTATCTGTTACACAATATTTTGTCACACCTCTTGCACTTCCATGTGACATACACCAAAGTGCCCAAAACATGACCATCATATAGTGTAACCATCCATATATGTAGCTCAGATCCTCCCTAAGACATTGATTGGAAAATTCCTTGTGCTTCCCCTAAAGAAAATATCTCTTTAAACCCTAATTTGAGAATCATCTCTCTTATGAGGCTAAAAACTATGATCATTGCCTGTATCACTATGCTAGACCCATGATGACATCGCTCTATTTACTTATATACCCATGATGATCCAAAAAAGGAAATTTTCCCAAAGATGATGTGAAGCTTCGTGACCTAGAAGCTTCTAGAGCAGTGAGATGGAGGTTGTTCGATGTAGATTAGGTCAAATTCTCCAAACTTGGCCTCTTGGTCTTATCCCTATAAGCTAATGCCTTGAGATAAGGGCCTACTCCTATCTTTGGAGAGATCCTAACTTCCTTTCCCAACCTATATATTCATCCTCTCCCATTCCAAAATGGTTAGAGACTGGTTGGTCTATGCCTATTTTCACCCTTATGGTAATATTATGCTTATATGATATTCATTTGGATTGGAGAAGGAGTGTTTGGAGATCTTATCTTGGACTTCGATATCCATTCAAGGAGATCCTATCAACATCAAGGCAAGAGGGATTGTCTCTGTCCGCCGAGAGGATTTACCTAGAAAAAAACTCCCACATTCTCCTGTGCATCATCCAATAATCTGTCAGCCTCTCTGGGGCACTTTCTTCCCTCTCTGGAAGACTCTACTTGAGTGGATGTATCCATTCCCAGATCCTCTACATGTGGCTACTCCACATCAATCTGAGGGTCCTCAAACCTAGGAGCTAAAATCTCCTCATCCGCATGTACCTCGAGCTCCCTCTCAAGGGAAACTCACATGGTCTTCTCCTCATCAAATCTGATGTCCTTGTGAACCACTGTCATCCTTGTAGACAACAAATACACCCGACAGTTGTGAGGTGTATCAGTGTACCCCACAAATATCCCCAACTTCATTGTTGGCTCAAGCTTCTTCTATGCATCTTTGGTTACAAGGAGAGATATAGATGACCTAAAATCCCTGAAGTGACCAACAGCTAGCCTCCCACCGGAATAAGCCTCTTCTAGTGTCTTCATCTCAAGTATCTGATGTGGGCTATGGTTTTAAACATAAACTGTTGTGCTACATGCCTCAGCCCACAAGTGTAGTGGTAGGTGATTATATTGCAACATCACCCTCACTTCCCCTATTGTGCTTCTATTCTTCTTCTCAGCCACCCCATTCTGCTAAGGGTTATGCGGTGTCGTGAACTCTGGTTTAATCCCTTCCACTACACAGAAGTTCTTAAACTCATTTCAGACATACTCACCACTATTATCACTCTATATAGATTTAACCTTCTTGCCCAACTCTTTCTCCACCATTTCTTTAAACTCACAAAACTTTGTGAAAGTTTGATCATTTTTCTACATGAAAAATATCCAACATTTTTGAGAAAATTCATCAAAAAATATAACATAATACCTTTGTTTGGGCATGGATGCTGTCAAGAATGGTCCACACACATCTGAGTGGAATCACTCTAAAATAACCTCTGCTCAACTGTCTTTGTCTTGAAAGGAAGACTTGGTGCATTCTCGCAAAGTACACCCATTGCATGTATCAACTTGCTCAAGCATACCTTTGGGAAGACCAATATATATCTACTGCAATATATTCAAATCCGCATGATGCAAGTGGCCCAATCGCCTATACCACAACTCTCCAACGTCTCGGCTTTGCACCCTTTCTACTTTTGTGCTGAAAGTAGCACACTCCTCTACCTCGAACTTATAGAGATTATTCACGTGAATCCCTATCTTATTTACTTGACTTGTGGCTATGTGTCCAAGGAACGACTTTCCTTTTCAGAAGATCACATCATAGCCTCTATCCTCAACCATAGTAATGAATACCAAGTTATTCTTCAACCTAGGAAAATACATAAAATTCCTCAAGGTGAGTGGAGCTCCATGCTCCCTCTGAAAAGTAATCGTGTCCAATCCAGTAACACTATACTTCTCATCATCACCCATCTCGATATGCATCTGGAGATATTTCTCCTCTAGGTTACTGAATAATTCTTTGTCTCCAGTCATGTGAAATGAAGCTCCATGGTCGAAGTACCATACACTTGCTATCATTAATGACACCATGCATGCAATGAGGGAAAAGTTCAATCTGAATTGACAGGCCAAAGCCTCACCTGCCACTCCTCCTATGGACTTCTTCTTGGACTTCTTGCGTGGAAAATTCGTAGCAAAATGGCCAAGCTCATGACAATCAAAGCACTTAACTTTCATCATGTCTTACTTCTTACCTCCATGATAAGTATCTGATTTGGAATGGGAAGCTTTCGCTTTCCACTTCTTTGCCTTAATCACTAAGGCACAACTATCTTCTTCATCTGTCTTTGTTGAAGAGCCATCCCTGGTGTTCCTCCTAATCTCCTCCTGCATCAGATCTGACCATAGTCGTTCCCAATATGGAAGCTTCTCCCAACCATTAACAGAGTCTTGATAACTATGCCAACTCTTTGGGAGTCCTAGAAGAACAAGATTCACCATATCATCCTCGAAAACCATGATTCCAACACTTCCAAGCTCATCACGACACTGCATGAACTTGATCAAGTATTTTGGAATCGTCTTTCCTTTCTCCATTTTGATTTTTCAAAGTTTGTCCTTCAGTACCACTTTCCTTTGGTCACTTCTATTCTGATACAAGTCTGTCAATGCTTTCCGCATAGCATATAGATTTCCCTTGCCATGGAAACTTGAGATAATGTGGTCTCAAACTCCCTCAAGGATTATCTGCCTCGCCTTTGCCACACACTTCTTCCATTCAACCAAATTTTGTGAATCCGATGCTATTGGCTTAGGAATTTCTTGATCAACAAATTCCTTCAAGCCATTATCCTCTAGCACAACCTCCATTATGTCCCTCGAGGTTATAAAATTCGAGTTGCCTTCCAAGGCATACTCGACCCACAAACCGTAGAACACCATCTTCCGATCCTGAAATATGTATTGCAAATTAGAATTTCACCTATAAACCAAAACTAAAAACTTTGGAAATCTCCTCTAGTATATTGTTCTTAGCTCTGATACCATGTAGCAAATCCTATAGACTCACAAGCTCATGTAATGTACTAAAGCACAAGACAAAAATCTACGTCTACTTTCAACTACCGGAAGCCAATAAATCAATGAAAAGAATATGAACAAGAAGAAGATAAATCAAAGGAACATAACACAAGATGTATATGGGGAAAGCCACTACACAAAAATATATTATCTATATTGCATATATTAGAAATATGAGTAAAGATACAAAGCTTGTCCTCACTATAACAATTTCACATAAGTATGCTCAACTCTCTCAGTTCACAAGCTAGCTCTTGGCCAACACTTAGTAAATTTTGCATCTCTGCAAGCCCCTAATCTCTTACATAATTCCTAGTATGAATAGCCCATATTTAAAGGGAATTCATGCTTCCAAAATTGTGAAATCCAAACATAGGATAAATCTCTGATGCATGCATAATATTTGCACTCCAATAAATAATACCAATGGTAGTACACTATCCCTGCACTCTAGTATCAACTGGGTCTTTCTCATAATTGGCATGCATGATTTTCTGATGAGGGAATATTCAGTTAACTATAGTGACAAGTGTGGATGCACTAGTGCACCAACTGACCATTAACTCTCTATTAGTTCTTCAAAGAGTTTGGAACTAATTTAACTAAACTTAACTCAGTAAACTGAGTGATCTAAGTTCCAACTCAATTTAAACTCATAATGGACCCCTAAAACTTAGGAATAACATATACATGACTTCAGAAATACTTTCAAATCAAAATTCCTAAGCTAATTAAGTTAATTAAACTTAATTAACTATTTACAAGTTGCTATGAGAATAGAATTTGATTTTAGTTCTTAGTTTAATTCAAGGACAAATTAATCTGGAATTTCTTGTTTCCATTTCTCAACACTTAATGCTTGCCAACAATCATATCATTTCTAGCTAACAATAACAATTAATACCAAGTCAAAATTAACAAACTATTTTCTTCACACTATCAAAAATGTAAGTGTACCTTTTTGGGTGCCTCCTTGTGCATAGACTAGACCTACTTGGGGCTAAGAAGGTTTGAAGTTTGGTTTCTTTGGAATCTATTTCTATACTTTTGAGTTTCCTCTTTATGTTTAATAAGAAAAGAAAAAAAAGTTGTAATACTATGGGTCACCACATATAAAATTTCTTGTTTAAGATTTTCCCATAATTTGAAGAAATTGTATTGTTTATCTTGCAATTAATGAGTCACTTTTGTGGAACCTGATTACATTGCTCTATCATATGCAAAGGCATCCCATTGTTTGATATTCCATTCTTCCCATTCCTAATAGGATGCATGATTTCTTTATCCATCATAATGGTTTACATTATAATTGATACCTTTGTAATGCCCAGACATTGGTGTTGAAAGATTGGTTTACCTCACAATTCTAGTTGTGTCAAATTTGAGTCATCAAAACTATTTTCTACCTAGAGTAATATAAGCCCACAAATAAAATGAGGAATTTGGATAGAAAACTCATTTGAGTTCAATGTCCTAGCAATAATAATAACACCAGAGTATAAAATCATATCATAATTGGAGATTGAATATGCAATCGGATCTTTTGTTTTTCATGGATCTAGCCAAAATTAAATGACTTATAAAATATATCTCTTATCACACAAGATTCATAAAATGTAACTTAGTGCTAATAAATCCTACTAAGTATGGAAGGGTAAATGATCTCCATTGTTTTATGGAGATAAGGGAATTGATCAAAGGCTAAGCCCTGTTTTCAAATAATTATATAATATTCTATTTGCTTCATGTAGTTTTATCTTTACCATAGAGAGGTTCATCTATTGGGCATGCCACCTAATGTTAAATATTTTTCAAGGGTCCTACAAAATAAATCCAACCTCAAAATCCTAACAAGACCAGGTCAAGGATGGAGATTGAGTGTAAAGCAAGAGAAATGGTTCATAGGTCCTACAGGTCAACCCTAAGGCTGTCTAGGCCAATGGGGTCTCAAATAAGTTCTTGAAACACACCTTTATCTCACCAAACAGTTAGTTCTTTCACTATTAGCAACACTATTCATATGCTACTTATGGGATATTTAAGGAAAATAGTGAATTTACTTCTCTCTCTCTCTCTCTCTCTCTCTCTCTCTCTATATATATATATATATATATATATATATAATATATATATATATGTATGTATGTATGTATGTATGTATGTATGTATATCTATATGTATACACACCACACACCACACCCACACACACACATATATATGTATATATATAAATATAATATATCTCTAGGGGTTTGTTACAAGTGGTATCAAAAGCTCCAGGTTCAACACTTGGACCTAATGGGTCTATACCTGAAGAATTAAGGGCCCAATCCCTTGATGTGTCCCACATCTATATATATATATTATATATATATAATATATATATATATATAATATATATATTATATATATATGCAAGGGGGTTTGTTACAAGTGGTATCAAAGTTCCCAGGTTCAACACTTCGACCTAACGGGCTCTATCACCTAAAGAATGAGGGCCCAATCCTTGATGTGTCCACATCTTATAAAGTAATGTTGAAATCCTATATAAGGAACAACAAGAATTTGTTCCTCTTCAAGAAGATAACTAGTCAACAAAGGATCATAACTATACTAAGGCTCGAAATATGTCATACCAATGGACATGTGGTATGATGTGTTCGACCAATATTCTAATAGGTGCAACCATTAATCCTAAAAAAGAATGTTCAACAACATAATTTCATAGGTATTCTTCCAAACAATTATTAAAAGTTACAATTTGTTCATTGGTTAATGATGAAATTAGTTCTTGGAGCTGAGGTGATTCCTACTAGTTTCCACCCCCCTTCCCACCTTAGGTAGTTCCATCACAATGTCCATTCTTAGCTTGGACTCCATATATTTTTAGTTTTATTATTTGAATGGTTTCACATGAGAAATAAAAATATTTTACATTTGTTTTAAACCTTTCTAAAATAAAATATTCCTAATGTGGGAATCATAAGGAGAAGAATGGATTTATCTGAGGATCTGTACCTTGAAATTGGAGTTAGTAATTAGGTAGATTTGATTTTCAGATAGAAGGATATCACCTGGAACTGAATAATTGTTGTCTGCCCTTATTTCTAGGTTTGTGCAACATGGAACTATCTCTTCTTTCCATTCTAGTCTATTATGGATGCGGAAGGAATATCATGTACTAAAGATAGTGAGCTTTCCACCATGTTGTTGATACCCCTCTTACATTAAATCTCAAAGTTATGCACTTGAAACTTGTTGATGATCTGTCTTTTTTTTAAATGAAATGTTCTCCAACAAACACTTCTTATAAATTTTCTATGGCATGCAAGTGATGTCTTTTCTGAATCAGTGAGCTTCCTATTTCAACAAAAATATGTTTTTGTTTTTGTTATGATCATGACTCTAATGCTAATGCAAAAAACATCATATTTGATAATGAGGTGACTATATGTCATTATATTCTTCCTATAGATTGTGACTTCTTCTGCCTCTAACCAACTAAACTGTGATCTCTTGGTTAGATCTGTAAATGATGCTATAAGATCCAAAAATCCTTTGATAAACTTCATACAAAACTTGCAGAGCTTGTTGGATCCTCTTAATGAATTCACGTTCTTTGGAGAAGGCCAATTCATAAATTTCTTGAATTTTATTATGGACTACGTCTAGTAGTCTTCAATGACTCTTTCAATCTCATCCTTAAACAATTTGAACCTATAGTGTTAAAATTGGTTACTAGGGCCAAAATCGATGTGGGTCATGTTATTAATGGCAACTGATATTTGTCTAGGATCGCTCTCATTGGGAGGTGTAGGATTGATCTAAATATCATCCGATTCCGATAAGTATTCATGGAGATATGAATTTATTTGTGTTACGGGACAATTTATCAAGGTCGGCCAGCAACCAAATAACCCCCACATGTGCTCAACGTTTTAGTATAAAAGGAGATGACTTGAGAGTCATTTTACACACACTTCTCTCTTGATTTCTCTCCACTTGTCTTGGGTTTTAGTGTGAGAGAAATCTAGGAGGAAGAATCCCTAGACGTTGGAGTTAAGGAAGCTGCCCTAGCCACAACAAAGAAGACATGCCAGTGAAGCTATGGAAGGGATCTACGTTCACCTAAAGGAACTCATGGAAGAAGTTTAATGCAGCTATGGAGGAGGCCTTAACAAGCCCTAGCCATAGTCCTAAAGCAGCCCTAATGCTGTCCTAAATCTGCCCTAACTTGGCTGATCTAAAACCTATTCATTCTACCCTAAACATTGGGCTATCCTTCCCTAGCCACAGGCCACTTCAAGTGACTGTATTTTTGGATGGAGGGCCAAGGATTTAGGTTTGAGAGGGCAGGCTGCAAGGCCAAGTAGATGAGGAACTAAATGATGGAAATTAAGTGACTATTTGGGCATGTTGAGGAGACCGAAAGCTACAACAAGCTAGGTCGTAGGCCATTGCAAGCTGTTGGAATTAATCTAGGGCTGCATTGAGATGGACAGACCCTCAAGAGGTCAACGTGGTATGAAGGAGCCTCTCCTAGGCATGGCCATAGTACTAGAGGTATAGTCATGCTTAACAGTGGGACAACAAGAATGGTGTTACAAATTGGGATAGCAAGCACAGTGCTGCAAAATTGGGACAACAACATGGTACAATAATGCAAATTGGGATAGAAAGCATGGTGTTGCAAAATTGGGATATCAACATGATACAACAATGAAAATAGGGATAGCAAGCATGGTGCTACAAAATTGGGACAACAACATGGTACAACAATGCAAATTGGGACATCAAGCATGGTGCTGCAAAATTGGGACAACAACAAGGTACAACAATGCTACATTGGGGCAGAAAGCATGGTGTTGCAAATTGGGAAAGCATATGGTACAAAATTGCTTCAATGGGACAACATCAAGCATGGTGCTGCAAACACAATGGGACAGGATGGTAAGCATGGTGCTACAAGCACATTGGGACAATAATGGTACATGATGCAGTACAGTGATGGGTATAGCCATGATTGGTAAAGCATGATGGGATGCAGCATAGTAATGATGGGTGCAGCATGGTGCAACACAGTGAGGTGCAACATGATGATGAGGAGCAGCACAATCAGTTGAAGTAGCATGTCTTCAACTGAGTTCAACTACCTCATGTATCATCTACTTAGAGATGATCTATGCTCTTATTTGGATAAGTCAAAGTGTTGAATTATGTTGTATATGTACTCTCTCTCTCTCCCTCTCTGCTGAAGTATTTAAGAACATATAAGAAGAATTGATCAAGGGTTTCCCCACATTGGGGTTTTTCCCTGGCTAGCACCACATCTTGTGTCCTCTTGTCTTGGCTTGTCTTCTACGATTTATATTTATGTTCTATCTGTCATTTACTTTAATGTTGATGTGATTGCTAATCTAGAAAATATATTGAGCTAACTATGAAAATTGAAATAAATTGCTCTAAGCATAGAACATGCCTAAAATTAACATGATATCAAAGGTGAGGTGAAGACAATGCCCAAGCAAGAGTGAAAGAGCAATCACTGAAGACATTTGGGAAAGGACAAAAGGATCAGTGGATTCCTCATCCCTCTTCAAATTAACTAAGGGTGAAATCGAAGCAGAGAATATTATTAGAATGGCACAGCGGAAGCTTCTAATGGCCTACCTAAATATCACTTCATTGAGAAGTCCAGATCTAAGGGTGGAAGGAAAGACAAATGCCTTATTTGTAATAAGTTTGGCCATTATGCGAAGGAGTGTCTAAATGGCAGGGACACATCTCTTGATGAAGATAACAATCATTCCAGAGACATCTTCAATGATCGAGGGAATGACAGGTAATGTAGGTCATCAAAGAAACAACTGACTCTTCAAGAAAGCAAGGAACCCTAGGTATGAAGAATCAAATGTTGTTTCTGATAAGATAAAGAAGTGTTATCTTGTATTGGCCCTCTCCTTCAGATTCTGTGGGAATCTAGATTATTCATTATAGTGCTTCAAGGCACTTCATTGGATAGAAGCGTGATCTCTCTAATTTAGAGTGATCGAAACAATCGTGGGATTATACTTGGATTCGATGCCACCTATCCCGGAAAGGGTGTTAGAAATATTACCCCTCAATTGAATAAGGGTAACTCAATTCATTTACATAATCTCTTTTATGTACCTATTGTGATGATCAACAACCCCCTTTTTATTAGTGTTAGAAATAACATTAATAAATGGGGACCCTTCCAAAAAAATCAAAACTTGGTATTTAATATTGCTTTTTGTTTAAAATAAAACAAGATATCAAAGTGAAACTTGCTAAAAACGTGTAAATTTACCTTTTCCATACCTAAGCGCTATATGGCCATAAAACCCAAGAAAAGCTTTGAAAGTGGAAAGTCTTAAATAATAGGTAAACCTTTCACAAAACCCGCTTTTCAAACAATGGTATCGCATTGCAAGAAGGTCATGGCGGGCATCTCTTATATAAAGAACTCCTTGAAAATGTGATCTGTGAGAATGCGAGACCTAAGGCCTTACCACCTCATCGCATGTCACAGATTTCAAATTTAGCAGTGCCACTTAATGTAAAAAATGCCCAAATATTATGAAATGTGATAAGCTTCTCGCAAATCGCATATCGCAACCGCCCAATGAAATGATGGTTTTTAATGATAATAGGTTTTGCGATATTGTAATCTACAATATTGTGAAGCAAATCGCAAAATCTCTTTATCACAAATCTAAGGGCTTAGATTTTTATGACAATACTTTCCATCGTTCGATGCAAAGTTATGAGAATTAAATTTTAGCTTAACATTCCATTAGTAGTTATTTATTAAAAACGATTCAGATTAGGGTAAAAGGATCATCTCATGCAAGGTGATATCTTTGATATGATTTAAAGAATTAAAAGCTTTCCCGTCACCTTAAGTTTGTTCATTATTCACTATCATCCTTATCGTATCTTTGTTCTCTGCTTGCAATTTTTAGGAGCAGTACGCAAAGCAGCACACAAAGCATAATGCTAAAGAAAGGTAAGGCTCCTGCATCTAGAAAGTCAGAAATGACTCCGTTATTCACAGACACCACTTACACTAAGGAAGCAGGGATATCTACCTGGGAAGCCATGTACTGACTATTAGAAGAGGAAAACCCAAGAATTATGAAGGTTACAGTTACAGCAGATGGACGTGGCTTCTCTGAAGCATCCCTAACTGAGCTTGCATGCTCATTTCTACATTGTATTGCTGCAAGGCCGAAAATACTGCCCTACACTGATATGGTTAAATGGGTCATAGATCATGCAGATATATCTGATAGAGAGTTCAAGACAACCAATCAACTAGTCATGGGGTCATTTACCCCAAGCAATTTGAGATGCATGTACCACTTGCCAGAACCTCAAGCTTCCTACAACAAGAAATTTGTAGAAAAATTAGCCAAAGAGAATGAAGATTTGGCGGACTGCACAAAAAGCTAGTCTATGAAGGAGGAACCACTAAAGAAGGAAAAAAATGGTATGTACGCCACTGGCTCTCTTTGTTCTCCTTATTGTTTCGTTGCTGCAATGTTATGTAGATTATTTGGGAAGCCAGATATCAACAAGTTTTCATCAGAATGGTTTCCTTTATTGGATGCGGCCACCAATGCCACCATAATGGATTGCGCCTTGATTTTATCGGATAATTTAGCCTCTGCTATTTTAGGATATCGAACAAAAAGAATTTTTTCTCAGAGGGTTTACCCTCCATTATTTTTAAGTGCCTACATCATGGACGCCATTTTTTTGTCTCTGATTTCCCTATCATTTGGTGGAAATGAATAGTACAAAACCCTCTTCCTATTCAGGTTTATCACAAAGAATTGTGGGAATCCAATTTCATCCCACATTTCTACAAGATCTGTCATGGAGTGATGCTCCCTATTCGTAGAATGCTTTACAACAAAGACACCCCAAGATTCTCCCCAAAAGCTGAAGTTGACATTCTCCCTCTGGGAAGATGGTTCGAGGAGGAATTATTCATGTACATCAGGGTATTTGGTATCATTACTTCCCCTCACATCCTTCCTTTGTATGTCCTCAACAAACTAATGGCCAGAAAATAGATTACTAGACCTGTGGTGTTGGGGGATGAGCAAAGTACTCAAGGATTCTAAGAAGGCCATTCGGCCTCAATTCCCTGTAGTCTGTGGGGCTTTTTCATTATTTGATTTAGGTCATACTTTTAGGGAGGTTGATAATATGCTATGTTTACAGCTACCAAAGTTCCTAGGGAGGCAATACGATCCCTTTAGTGTTGTAAATAATTTTACCACAACAGTTAAAATAGAAGTGTTTACCAATGAAGAAGATTCCTTTGATGGTGTCTTTCTGTAGAAACACACTTTCAGAGAGGTCTTAAATATGGCACAAATTCAGTTTGATCAAGAAAAACTTCAAGAGTTTAACAATTATAGAGAACAGAGGTTAAAAAAGGTCCCATTAGACAAATTGTATATGGAACCAATAAGAAACCCCACTCCCAGTATTAGCATAAGTTGAAGTTCAGAAGAAGAGAAGTCTAAATCCAATTCCAAAAAATAACTAGCTGAAAAGTCCGATGATCAGTCCAAAAGTGAAAACAACATAAATGAATGGTCAGTTAAAGATACAGCTCAATGTACAGAGAAGCCTGATCAGCAGGTTTTGTCCCCAGAACAAACTGGAACTCCCACTTCCCTTCCAAAGGCAACAAAGCCACTTATAGTGGATCTAGAAAAGGAATGGAAGAATTTTAATGAGTTAATAAACATTGTGGAATAGAGAAAAGAGCCATCGACAAACCCGGGAGAGAAAGCCACAGAAATGGTGGTGGATGGGGCTACCAATACTCAAAATACAGAGCATATTCTTGTTGCTCCGTTATCTTAAATTGACCTAAAAATAGAGGATATTCCTCCTCTGGATGTATTTTATAGCCCGCAACATAATGCTGTCATTAGGAGGCAAAGGAAGAAAAGAAAAATAGATGTTGTGCTCTCTCTAGAAGCTGAACCTTTAGATGTTCTATGGAAAGACCCAACTACAGACCCATCGAAAAACCTAACTAGACTCTCTCAGATCGTAGGGGCATATGCTTCTGCAACAATTGATAAGGAAACTAAAGTTCAAATACTATTAAAAGAAAAGGAGGATATGATTCTATATTTGGAACAACAACTACAGCAGGCCAGCATCAGTCAAGAAGCAGAGATACAATTGACAAAACTCTAGCGGAATTTCCAACAAACGCAATTGGATTATCGAAGCAGTCTAGCCAATAAAGAATAAAAGTTACAGACGATGATAGGACTATCTAAGGATGATCCTAAGATTGAAGAATTTATCATAGAATCACTTGCTCTTAATACCCAACTCTTGCCACAGGAAGAAACACTCTGCCAAAAGATCTTGCAATGGAATTCCCATTGTGAAAAGAGCGATAACATTACAAATCAAGTCGTAGATTTACGACCCGATTATGATTCAATTTTTAAGAAGGTTTCTGATTTCTTAAACTGGAAAAAATTAGATGAAGGTAAAAGAGAAAAATTGACTAGAATCGATGAATCTCATAAAGAAATGCTATTGGAAAAATGGGATTCCCAGCTTAAAGAAGCAGAGCAGGCGATGGAGGAAGTAGTGGCATTAGCAAACAACGCTATCGAGTGCATCAATGAAAATATACACAAGGCAAATTTGATATCGGTGACCACTCCAGGATTCCTCCCAAAGGCACAACAACTTCAAACAAAGTGGAAACAAACTGCAAAGAAAAAGGCTGAGTCAATTAAATAGGTAAATAGCTTAAATCGGGACACATACTGGCAGTACCTAGTAAAGCCACATAGACAATGGATGACCCTGAAATGTCTCATAACCTCCACCGAGAAGATAGTGCCAGCACTCACCAATTCCATATTTGCAGGTCAATTAAAAGCTAAGGTCGGCCAACCGACGCTCTTGAAGTCGATGCTAGATATTTGCAACTTAAAAGAATAGATGCATGATTAATGATAGATACAATTTAGTTTTATTTTTAGTTTATTTTTTCTTAAAATGAGGAAGGTGGTTTAAACCTCCTCATATATTTTTGTAATATTTATTTTTAGATTTCATTAGAGTAGTATTTAGACCCCTCTCATGCATTTAGAGAGGGGTCCAGAGTTTTATCAAAAACAATTCTTCAGAACGTGCAGTTTGCCCCCCACTGAGGAGGTTTTGATAAAATGAATGGAACAAGATTTATTTTATATGATTTTGATGTCTGCTGCTGAAACACACTTTTGTACTCTTAGTGGATGTTGATTTATTTAAAGATAAAGCTATATTTCTGAAGCTCATGAGTAGAACCTATTACCAATGCTATTTTTATCTCCTAATAGTTTTTACTTATGTACCAAGTGATAAATTATTTTCATTTATTGATATATGAAAGTTTGAATGTTCAATTATCATTATTGCACTTTTGTATGGTGATAACTATTCTTTTTTATGCTAAGTATATGAATAACTCTTATGTGATATATTTCTCATAATTGTTTTGGCTGATTTCTTATACAAAACAATCATTTCTAATGGATTCCTTTCTCGTAGTGATTGAATGACTTTTATTACCAATTGCTGTTGGAAATTACTTTAGATCACATAAGAGAAACATTACTCCTGGGATAGTTTAAAGTTAGATGTTTTCTTTCATTAGAATAGATTGCACATGTTAGTTAAAGATATATTAGATTTAGAATAAGATTTCACCCCATAAACCCAAAAAGAAAAACATCATCCCGATAGCATACCATCATAAACAGATTGGGAAATTGGTCCCATCACCCCCAGTCAAAGGCACTATTTTAAAAAGAAAAGGAGATGCTTTCAAGGTTGGACCAGGTGGTTATCCCCCTTTTTGTAGACCCAATTTTTGGGCCTTAAACATATTTGGCACTAGAAGGAGGGGCTGAACTATCAATGGTAAGTGAATTCAAATCCATAACCCATTCTAAGATTAAATCTCCCTCAACATCTCCGCCAACTTCTCCTTTGCATTCTGAGTCTCCAATTTCTAAGAGAGAAGTTGAGAAAACAAAAACCATTTTTGAAAATCTGAACATCTCAAATAAATCCAGTCTTGAACATCCTGAAGTTCAGTCTTTAATTCATAAATTTCAAGGATTTTCAATATCACCATAGAAATCTGAGTTATCTCAAGGCAATGTGACTTCGCAATACATTCCTTCCCATCCTCTTACCAGATTATAGAGTGAAAATCTTTGTATTGAACCAACAGAATTCCCTCTGCCTAAAAGAAAAAGAGCAAGGAAGGCACCGGAAGGGTCTGATAGTGAGACTCTTTCATCATCATCATCCATTTCATCTAATCCATTGCAAAGTCAACCATCCACTCCCCCACTCCATATTGTTGTTCAACAGGGTACTAGAACTTCAACATCATCTTCCCAACCACTTGTAAATTCATCTGCGCTTTCCTCTGTTAGTATCTCAACAATGGCATAGAGACCATGGAATAATCCAGGGGTAGTCACAATGCTTGCACCCTTGAGTCAATTGCTAGCTCATCCTGAAAAATGGCTGCCAAAGTTTAACCTAGATACAGGCATACTGGCAGAAGAACACATAAACAACTTTATGTTGTCAATCAATTAAATGGAGTTACTAAAGAAGACACTATTGTTAGGCTTTTCCCATGTACCTTACAAGGAGAGGCTGGGTCTTGGTATTTTTCATTACCATTAGGATCTATTACTAGTTGGAATATTTTCCAAGATAAGTTCTTGACTAAATTTAGTGATGATAGGTAAACAACGACATTAATCAATGATCTCTCAAATCTTAAAACCGAATCAAGAGAAACTATCAAATATTTCAACTTGCAATTTAATAAGCTCTTAAATACGATTCCTACCACATCTAAACCTAGTGAAGAGGTTTGAAGTGGATGGTATATATCTGCCTTACCTTCGAATATAAAAATCTTTGTAGATAGGGCTAGCAAGCCAACATTGGCTGAAAATATGAAAGAAGTGATAGCAGTGGAAAAACGTATCCTAGCTTTAGAAAAGAAAAACGTTGTAGATGAAAGAAAGTCTAAAAAGGTCTCTTTTAGAGATGACCCTAAGAAAAAACAATCAAAGGACCCATTTGACTTGGAAGGATTACAAAAAGTTTTAAAAACCATGTCCAACGAAATGGTTGATATTAAGAAACAAGTGGCAGAGACCTCTTCCAAGAAACCTTTTAAACCTTTTAGGAGGAACCCTTCAACAGATCCGAAGCCTCCCAATGCTATAACAAACACATAATCAAAATGAGAAGAAGAGGAAGTTTCAAATGAGGAACATGCTGATGATGAGGAGGTTGTAGAACTACAAGGAATGTAGGACTTCATTCTACCGAATGAAGAAGATCAAGATGCCTTACCACTGACTACCAGGAGTAGAAATCAACTTGATCCTCCACAATCCAGTTCTAAATAGAAAAACCCAAGCCCATCTTCTAAATATAAAATCGCAGGTAAGAAATCCTCACCAAAGGCGACTCAGGAAAAACCCAGTCCAATCTGATTCAACAACTCCATCTACAACACTTATCATTTCCGATGAAATGGAGTATAATAGTGTTGAAGACATGAAGAAGACTAGGGCCAACATTACATTTCATGAGCTGAGTAAGTTAAAACATCAACATAAACTACTTTTGAAAGAGCTGCATGCAATACCTATTGTGCCTCTACCTGTCGTTGTAATATCACAAGCTACTCATGAATGGGAAGACCTCTGACTGGTTTGTCAAATAATTTTGATCCAAATGACATTGCTTTAATTGGAGGAACGTCAAAATCCCATACTCCTCCATTCCTCCTTACTTTTGAAGTTTTCAATAAAAATTTGCATAACTGTTTGGTAGACTCTGGTGCTTCATCTAATATTTTTCCTACGACAGTTTGTGCAAAGTTAGATGTCCAACCTCAAAAGTTTGCAGTACGCATAGTACAATTGGATCGATCTCAAGTCGAAGTTATCGGTGAGCTCAATCAAGTGACCATAAGGCTTTCATCGAATCCAAAGGTATGTCAAGTCATTGATATGTTTGTTGCAAATATTCCTGATTTTTATGGATTAATTCTTAGCAGAGATTGGTCAGAGAAGCTTCACGGTTACTTTGCAACTGACTGGTCACATATGTGGCTCCCTTACAATGGTAAACCAAATCAAATAAAGGTTGAGTGAGAAAGACATCAAAAGTACATAGTAATTGAGTTAGAAGGAGAAAATGAACCTATAGCGTACAAAAATAATATAATTGGAAACTATTCCATTGATTCGTTTTTAGGGAATTTCAATGATCATACTTCATCTTTTTTAGAAAATTTGGTTTTATCTCAGATAGAAAATTTCTCTCAAATGGATACTTCTAGATGTGTTGATTTTGTAGATAGGCCTGTAAATAAATATTTGTTTTGGAAATTATTTTTCGATGCTTCTAAGTCTAATGATGGAGCAGGAGCAAGTTGTATATTAATTAGTCCAAAAGGAGATAAAACCATTCTAACCTGTAGACTCAAGTTTGATTGCACAAACAATATTGCAGAATACAAAGCTCTAGTTCAAGGGTTATACAAGGCAATCGGGCTTGATATCAAATATCTACAAGTATTTGGGGATTCTAATATTGTTATCAAGCAAGTATGAAATACTATACATTGTCTATCAAGGCACTTGAATAATTATCAATCGTTAGTACAAGACCTAACTTCACACTTTATAGCATTCAATATTTCATCTATTCCTAGACTCCGAAATGCTAGTGCTAACCTCCTTGCTAATGTAGCTTCCAATCTCATTCCCTCATAAGACTATAGTCCAGATAGATTCTCAATCAAATTAATATTTAGACCTCCATCCCAGATAATGTTACCAGCTGGAGAGTTTTTAACAATGATTCTGATCTTGTAAGTTTTCTGACTTCAGAAGGCTCTTACAGTAATCAGATAATTGATGAAGACCAACATGAAAAGCAGCTAGAACAAGGAAGCACCAATAATGCTATACCCAAATCTATAATCAAGTTGGAAGACCTATATGATTTAAAGGACAGATTCAAAAGGTCCACCAATTCAAAACTCTAGAGTTCAACTCTAAGATATGAATTAGTGAATCTTGGGACTAACATAAAACCACAAAACATCAACCTAGGTCTTGGTCTAATACCCAAGGAAAAGGCAACCTACATTTGACTTTTGAAACAGTGTAATTTTTTTTTTTCCTGGAATTATGACAACCTCAAAACTTAAAACACTTCAATCATACAACATACAATTTTGATGATCGCTAACGAAAAGCCAGTCCAGTAGAAGTTGAGGAAAATCCATCCTAATTTGGAAACTCAGATTAAGTCTAAGTTGAAAAAATTATTGAAAGCCAAAATTATTTTTCCTGTTTGACATTCTAGATGGGTTTCCAACCTGGTACCAGTCAAAAAGAAAAATGAAGATATCCGGATTTGTATTGACTTTTGAAATCTCAATAAAGCCTGCCAAAGGATAATTTTCCACTACCCACTATGGAACAGATATTACAAGCAGTTATAGGGTCTGAACTAATGTCCTTTTTAGATGGCTTCTCAGGGTATAACCAAGTTTTAGTCCACCCAGATGATTAATTGAAAATGACATTTAGAACAAAATGGGGCATGTATGCATATCAAAAGATGCCATTTGGGTTTATTAATGTCGGCGCCACATTTCAAAGGGCCATCGACATTGCGTTCAAAGGATTAGTGAATAAATCAGTGGTGATTTACTTAGATTAAATTACAGTGTATTCTAAAAAACATAGTAGTCACCTCAGAGATTTAAAGCAAATCATCCAATGATGTCAAAAGTATGGGATCTCACTTAATCCAAAAAAGTCCTTTTTGGCATTAAGTGAAGGAAAGCTTCTCAGATTCATAGTGTCTAAATCTGGAATCCATATTGATCCAGATAGGATTAAGGATATTTTTGAGAGATCCTTACCCCATAACAAAAAAGAAATGCAATCTTTCCTTTGTTAGATCAATTTCGTTAAAATATTTGTACCTGACTTCTCAAGAATTATGTCACCTCTTCAAGCAATTATTAAGAAAAATTCTCTATTCAAATGGTGTCAGGCAAAACATGAAGCATTTAGCCTGATAAAACAAGCAATTATAAATGCCCCATCTCTAGTGACTCCAAACTTTTTCTGATCCTTTTATTTTGTATACATTTGCCTCTGAGAAATCGTATGTTGCACTACTCACACAAGCCAATCAAGATAAAGTCGAAGCCCCAATTGCCTTCTTTAGTTCAAATTTGCAAGGAGCTGAATTAAATTATTCCGGCGTTGAGAAATAGGATTATGCTATATTCAAAGTGATCAAACACTTTAGACCCTTTATTTTGAAGACTCATACAATAATAGTACCATTTCCAGTGGTAAGAAATCTTTTGGTACAGAAAGACGTGGGTGAAAAGAGAGAAAATTGGGTCACAACCCTGCAAGAATATGACACTGAAATCAAGCCAGCAGATATTGTAAAAGGTCAAGGTTTTTGCAGGATGTTGGTTGGAGCATCGCTCATATCAAAAATAGATTCCCCAGATAGTGAGGTACAAATGTATGAGGTAATCCTAAATGATATTGAATCAAGATATCCTGATATCATGTTTTACTTAAAGAATGGATATGCTCCTTCACATTTGAATCATACAAAGAAAAGAGCCTTGAGATTAAAAGCTAGGCAATATCAAATTGTAAATGATGTACTCTTTAGGATGAATTATGATTCTATTCTTCTTAGATTCCTTGAGAAATCTAAAGCTGAAAAAGTATTGCAGGAACTTCATAATGGACCAGTAGGTGGACATTACGTAAGAGATACAACAACACAAAAAATCTTGCGCGCGGGCTACTACTGCCCAACATTATTTAAGGATTCACATAGTTATGTAAGAAGATGTCATATTTGACAAACTGCTATTCGAAGATAGAGGAAACCATCATTACCATTACAGCCGGTCAACATCGATCAACCATTTGAACAATGGGGATTAGATATAATAGGTGAGATTGTTCCTAACTCTTCTAAACATCATAAGTACATCCTTACAGCTACCGATTACTTTACCAAATGGGTAGAAGAAGTTCCACTCAAGTCAGCCAACTCTGAGGGTATCATCGATTTTATAGATCAATTCATAATTACTAGGTTTGGCTTACCTTCGAATTTAATGTTTGATAATGCATCATATTTTTCTGGTAATGCTATGATTGAATTTTCACTCAAAAGAGGTTTTAAACTTAAGTATTTTACCAATTATTACCTGCAAGGAAATGGGTTGGCTGAATCAACAAACAAAAACCTTATCAGAATCATTAAGTAGGCTATTCATCAAAATCATAGAAATTGGCATAAGTCTTTGATGTATGCTATTTGGGTAGATAGAATAACTCAAAAAACTTATATTGGCACTTCTCCTTTTAATTTAGTTTACGGGAAAGAAGTGGTATTCCCAACACATCTAACTATTCCTTCTTTAGCCTTAGTTCAATTCATCGAAGAAACTTCTTTTTCATCCTTGCAACTAAGACAATTACAGATTCTTAAGCTAGAAGAGGAATGAGAAAAGGGTAGAATTACCCATGTAAAGGCTTCTTTTGATTCAAACTTGGTATCTAGAAAATATTTTCAGCTTGGAGACTTAGTATTGAAATGGGATAAAGCCCATGAAGAGAAAGGAAAGCATACTAAATTCTAACGGATGTCACTTGGACCATTCCAAATTGTTGAAATCATAGGTCCATTGACTTTCATGTTACAAGACTTAACAAGGAAAAGAGAGGCTTTACCTATTAATGGGAAGATCCTTAAAAAATACTTTCCATAGAAGATTACCTCTTATATTTTTGTAAATTATTATTTTTAGTTTGTTTTTCTTTTTGATAATAAAATAGGTTGAAAATGTTTACCTTTGGTTTCCACGAAAAAAGTAGTGCCTGTTGTCAAATTTTTATTTTTGCTTGTATAAGTGGAAGTGGTTAGGAAAGTTAATCTTTATTTTTGAAACATATGGTCAAGTGTTATAATTCTAAAAGATTTTGCTTGTTCTTTTGTTTCAACTTTAGAAGTTTTGATTAAAAACAACCTTAAGTAGAAGTTTGTTTCATATCGGTCATGAAAAGTATCAATAACAAGGCAAAGATTCTCTACAGAAAAGCTACTTTTAAACTCTACAATTGTCGTCTAGAAGAATTCTTAAGGAACTAATGATTTCCTCCCCACTTTAGGAAATTGAAAGATTCAAAGAGTAATCCAGTTATGCACTTTAAACTTAAAGAATAAGAGGTCTCATCAAGAGTCAGCTTATCATGATCATAAACATTATAACTAACTAACATTACCAAACTACATACCAAAATAGGGTAATGACTCTAGATTTTTTCAATAAAAAGACAAGGGGTCTCATCACAAGCCATCTTGTTCAGTTAAGTTATAAATCAAGTGAATGGAACTGTCAATTTTGGCCACCAAACCAAGACATTGTTTTTTAAGAATTAAAAGAAAAGAAAAAGCAATAAGTGTAGATGAGGATTTATCTTTGAAAATTGCATACTTCTAAGTAGGATACTGGATCGTTGCTAGGTAACAGGTAACCCTGTCGAGGCTATGGTTGCTTGCTGGCAGTAGAGGCTCTACCTACAACAAATGAGTACACCTAAATTGATCTATGGAGATGTCTTTGTTTTTATCTTTATAAACCAAGTAATGACTGATGTAAGTACAATGACTAACTTTGGGAAGAAAATAATCAGAATTAGGATAGATGGAACAAGATGTTGTTGTTAGTAAATAACATTGTTTACCTTATCTTTCTACCATAAAGTTTTATTTTCCAAAATCATTTCTATTTTAGAAGTTTTAGAAAATTCAAAAATCCATCAGAGATAACTGGTACTTTCAAGTGAATTGCCAATTGTTGTGACCATCAACAACCCCCTTTTTATTAGTGTTAGAAATAACATTAATAAATGGGGACCCTTCCAAAAAAATAAAAACTTAGTATTTAATATTGATTTTTGTTTAAAATAAAACAAGATATCAAAGTGAAACTTGCTAAAAACATGTAAATTTACCTTTTCCATACCTAAGCGCTATATAGCCACAAAACCCAAGAAAATCTTTGAAAGCGGAAAGTCTTAAATAATAGGTAAACCTTTCACAAAACCCGCTTTTCAAACAATGGTATTGCATCGCAAAAAGGTCATGGCGGGCATCTCTTATATAAAGAACTCCTTGAAAATGTGATTTGCGAGAATGCGAAATCTAAGGCCTTACCACCTCATCACATATTGCAGATTTCAAATTCTGCAGCGTCACTTAATGTAAAAAACGCCCAAATATTGGGAAATGTGATAAGCTTCTCACAAATGGCATATTGCAGCCACCCGTCAAAACAATGGTTGTTAATGATAATATTTTTTGCAATATCGCGATATGCAATATTGCAAAGCAAATTGCCAAATCGCTTTATCACAAATCTAAGGGCTCAGATTTCTATGACAGTAATTTCCGTCATTCGAAGCAAAGTTATGAGCATTAAATTTTAGCTTAACAGTCCATTAGTAGTTATTTATAAAAACAATTCGAATTAGGGTAAAAGGACCATCTCACGCAAGGTGATATCTTTGATATGATTTAAAGAATTAAAAGCTTTCGCGTCACCTTATTTTTGTTCATTATTCACTATCATCCTTATTGCATCTTTATTCTCTGCTTGCAATTTTCAGGAGTAGTACGCAGAGTAGCACATATAGTGTAATGGAAAAGAAAGGCAAGGCTCCTACATCTAAAAAGTCAGAAATGAATCCGTTATTCGAAAACACCACTTGTACTAAGGAAGCAGGGATATCTACCTGGGAAGCCATGTACCAATTGTTATAAGAGGAAAACCTTAGAATTATGAAGGTTACAGTTATAGCAGATGGACGTGACTCCTCTAAAGTGTCCCTAATTGAGCTTGCATTCTTGTTTCTACATCGTATTGTTGTGAGGCCGAAAATACTACCCTACACTGATATGGTTAAATGGGTCATAGATCATGCAGATATATGTGATAGAGAGTTCAAGATGGTCAATCAACTAGTCATGGGGTCATTTACCCCAAGCAATTTGAGATGCATGTACCACTTTCCAGAACCTCAGGCTTCCTACAGCAAGCAATTTGTAGAAAAATTCGCCAAAGAGAACGAAGATTTGGTGGATTTCACAAAAATTTGGTCTGCCAAGGAGGAACCACTAAAGAAGGACAAAAATGGTATGTATGCCATTGGCTCTCTCTGTTCTCCTTATTTTTTCACTGCTGAAATGTTATGTAGACTATTTGGGAAGCCAAATATCAACAAATTTCCATTAGAATGGTTGCCTTTATTAGATGTGGCCACCAATGCCACCATAATGGATTGGGCCCAGATTTTATCAGATAATTTAGCCTCTTTTGTTTTAGGATATCGAACTAAAAGAAGTTTTGCTCAGAGGGTTTACCCTCCATTATTTTTAATTTCCTACGTCATGGACACCATTTGTTTTGTCTCCAATTTTCCTATCATGGGGTGGAAATGGATAGTATAGAACCTTCTTCCTATTCAATTTTATCACAAAGAACCATGGGAATCCAATTTCATCCCACATTTCTACAAGATCTGTCATGGAGTGATGCTCCCTATTCATAGAATGCTGTACAACAAAGACGCCCCAGAAGCTGATGTTAACATTCTCCCTATGGGAAGATGGTTTAGGGAGGAATTATTCACGTACATCAGGGTATTTGGTAGCATTACTTCCCCTCACATCCTTCCTTTGTATGTCCCTGACAAGCTAATGACCAGGGAAATATCTTACCAGACCTGTGGTGTTGGGGGAATGAGAAAAGTACCCAAGGATTCTAAGAAGGCCATTAGCCTTCAATTCCCTGTAGTCTGCATGGATTTTGCATTATTTGATTTAGGTCATGCTTTTAGGGAGATTGATAATATGATATGTTTACAGCTACCAAAGCTCCCAGGGAGGCAATACGATCCCTTTAGTGTTGTAAAGAATTTTATCACAACAGTTAAAATAAAAGTGTTTACTAATGAAGAAGATTCCTTTGACGATGCATTTCTTTAGAAACACACTTTCAAAGAGGTCTTACATATGGAAAAAATTTAGTTTGATCAAGAAAAACTTCAAGAGTTTAACAATTACAGAAAACAGAGGTTAAAAAAGGTCCCATTGGACAAATTGCATATGGAACCAATAAGGTTTCCCACTCCCAGTATTAGCATAAGTGGAAGTTTAGAAGAAGAGAAGTCTAAATCCAATTCCGTAAAAGAATTGGCTGAAAAGTCTGATGATCAGTCCAAAAGTGAAAATAGAAGAAATGAAGGGTTAGTTAAAGATACAACTCAATCTATAGAGAAACCTGATTAACAGGTTTTGTCCCCAGAATAAATTGAAATTCCCACTTCTCTTCTAAAGCCAACAAAGCCACTTATAGTGGATCTAGAAAAGGAATGGGAAAATTTTAATGAGTTAATCAAAACTGTGGAACAGAGGGTAGAGCCACCGACAAACCCAGGAGAGATAGCCACAGAAATGGTGGTGAAAGGGGCTACCAATACTCAAAAGACAGAGCATATTCTTGTTGCTCCATCATCCGAAATTGTACTGAAAATAGAGGAGATTCCTCCTTTGGATGTATTTTATAGCTCGAAACATAAGGCTATTGTCAAGAGGCAAAAGAAGAAAAGAAAAATAGATGTCGTGCTCTCTCCAGAGCCTGAACCTCTAGATGTTCTATGGAAAGACCCAACTATAGACCCATCGGATAACCTAACTAGACTCTCTCAGATCGCAGGGGCATATGCTTCTACAACAATTGATAAGGAAATTGAAGTTCAAATAATATTATAAGAAAAGGAGGATAGGATTCTATTTTTGGAACAACAACTACAGTAGGCCAGCATCTGTCAAGAAGCAGAGATACAACTGACAAAACTCCAGCATAATTTCCAACAAATGCAATTGGATTATCAAAGCAATTTGGCTTATAAAGAAGAACATTTACAGACCATAATAGGACTATCTAAGGATGATCCTAATATTGAAGAATTTATCATATAAGCACTCGCTTTTAATAGCCAACTCTTGCAACAGGAAGAAACACTCTACCAAAAGATATCACAATGGAATTCCCATTGTCAAAAGAGTAATAACATTACAAATCAAGTCGTAGATTTATGACTCGATTCTGATTCAATTTTTAAGAAGGTTTCTAACTTTTTGAACTGGCAAAAATCAAATGAAGCGAAAAGAGCATAATTGCCCAAAATCGATGAATATGATATAGAAATGTTATTCGCAAAATGGGATTCCCAACATAAAGAAGTAGAGCAGGCGATGGAGGAAGCAATGACATCAGCAAACAATATTATCGAGTGCGTTAATGGAAATCTGCACAAGGAAAATTTGATATCAAAGACCACTCCAAGATTACTCCCAAAGGCACAACAGCTTCAAACATAGTGGAAACAATTAGCAGAGCAAAAGGTTGAGTCAATTAAATAAGTAAATAGGTTAAATTGGGACACATACTGGCAATACCTGGTAAAGCCACATAGCCAATGGATGACCCTGAAATGTCTCATAACCTCCGCCGAGAAGATAGTGCCAACACTCACCAATTTTGTATTTGTAGGTCCACTAAAAGCTGAGGTCAGCCAATCAATGCTCTTGAAGCCGATGTTGGATATTTGAAACTTAAAAGAACAGATGCATAATTTATCATAGATACAGTTTAGTTTTATTTTTAGATTATTTTTGCTTAAAATGAGGAAGGTGGTTTAAACCTCCTTATCTATTTTTGTAATATTTATTTTTAGATTTCATTAGAGTAGTACTTAAACCCCTCTCATGCATTTATGGAGGGGTCTAGAATTTTATCAAAAACAATTCTTCAGAACGTGCAGTTTGCCCCCGACTGAGGAGGTTTTGATAAAATGAATGGAACGAGATTTATTTTTATATGAGTTTGATGTCTGCTACTAAAATGCACTTTTGTACTCTTAGTGGATGTTGAGTTATTAGAAGATAAATCTATATTGTTGAAGCTCATGAGTAGGACCTATTACCAATGGTAATTTTATCTCCTAATACTTTTTACTCATGTGGCAAGTGATAATTTATTTTTAGTTATTGATATATGAAAGTCTGAATGTTCAGTTGTCATTATTGCACTTTTGTATGGCGATAACTATTCTTTTTATGCTAAGTATATGAATAAATCTTATGCAATATGTTTCTTATAATTGTTTTAGCTAATTTCTTATATGAAACAATCATTTTTAATGGATTCATTTCTCGTAGTGATCGAATGATTTTTATTACCAATTGCTGTTGGAAATTACTTTAGATCGCATAAGCGAAACGTTACTCCTGGGATAGTTTAAAGTTAGATGTTTTCTCTCATTAGAATAAATTGCACATGTTATTTAAAGATAGATTAGATTTAGAGTAAGCATTCACCCCATAAACCCAAAAATAAAAACATCATCCCGATAGCATGCCATCATAAATAGATTGGGAAACTGGTCCCATCACCCCCAGTCAGAGCCACTATTCCAAACGGAAAAGGAGCTGATTTCAAGGTCCGAATCATATGGTTATCCCCCTTGTTGTAGACCCAATTTTCGAGCCTTCAATAGTACCTGATCGCAAGAAGGACATGGTTTCCATTTTGGCAATGGAAGTTAATGGCTACATGGCGGCATTCATCGATGGAAAGGTACGTGTTTGAAAATGAAATTTTTAAAGACGCTTTTACTCATGGGTTTAGGGTTGGAAATTTGTATCAAGTTTCTGGATGGTCCATTGGGGACCATGACAATACACACATAGCACCGGAGGTCTATGATTCAGATGATGACAGAGAGGTCTAAATTCAAAAGGAGCATGAAGTTACATGTATGATATGTACTGATGGAAAATCTTACAAGGGAACCATTCCCCTCATGTAGCATGTCCACAAGTTTGGAACAACTTGAGGAGGTCTGAAATTCATGATCAGGAATCTCTTGTGTGAAGGTGGAAGAAAGCCCTCTATGGCTTGTATCAAATCACTGAAACTTTGATATGAGAGGATTGATAGCTGTCAGATGAAACTAACATTCACTAAGAATGAAGTCGATCCAAACCATTGTTTGAAGGTTGTGGATGATAGACCTCTCATGTCGGCACCTTCTGAGAATGACCTAAATATGACAGGTGCAGACTCTCTTGCTTACAAAAGTAAGATGGAGTCGGATTCCAGATGTGGACTGGTAAATTGCAAGCCCATGACTACCTCAAGGATCTTAACTTTCAGAAGTTATATGGTGGTGATGCCGGACTAGATTTGGGAAATGCCTCTGAGTTTCATAAACTCATATGCATTGATGTTCTTAGTGAACCTTTTTCTGGATATATGTTTTGTAGTTAGCATGGTGAGCTCATATTTGGTTGAGCCTCACTGGATTGGTGCCAAGAATCTTTTGAGATATCTTCGAGGCACAATCTCTCATGGATTGAGATACACTGCCAGAAATATGAAGCTGCATGATTATTCAAATGCTAACTGGGTAGACCGTGTGGAGGATCACTAGAGCACTTCCCAGTGCTGGTTATTTTTTGGGTTCTGATTCCATATACTAGATGAGCAGGAAGCAGAAATTGGTTGCTAGAAGCACTGTCGTGACCGAATACACAACTGCGAGTATGATCTCGTATGAAGCTGCCTGATTGTGGAAGCTCTTTAGTGAGTTTTTTGTAGCATATACACATGATGAATAACACCATGATTCTTTGTGACAACCAGGGGAGATTCAATTGTTGAGGAATCTTGTATTCAATGATTTCTCCAATAGATAGACATTAGATACTACCTTATTTGGGATATGGTAAGTCAATGAGCGAGGAGGCTCCATCGCATTGAGACTAATGTACAAGTCACAGACATTTTGTCAAAGCCCCAGGGAAAGGTCAAATCAGTGACTTTCCTGAATGACTTGGAGTTGTTGAGAGACCTTCGTATAAGGTACCTTCATGTTGCATGCATTGAGCTTTGGGAGATCTAGGGGGCCTGGGGTACTTAATGGAGCAATACATGACCATAGGGCGACTCACCGTCCCCTAATGGTGTGTTGTGTATAGGGTGAATAGCTCAGCCTTCCCTTGTGATACCCTGAGGCAAATTTGGGATAGGATGATTCATTCTCCTGTGAGCTAGGATGATTAGTTCTCCTGTGGGACAAGATGATTAGTTATCCCATTGAGGCATCCTACCTATGAAGTCTAGGACTCATGGGAAGTACCTCCCATCTGATTAATGGGTAGGGAAATGGGGTTAGTGACCATTACTAGTACTATCGATGGATGCATCATTGTATCTACCATACTCCCTATGCCAAGATGGCCTCCATTGATCTGGGATCAACGAAACTGATATGGGATTAGTATGAGTGGTTTGAGACACTCTTTTGTGATATTGATTTGCGATCAATGAAACTAACTTTGGGTCAGTAAGAGTGGTATGACACACTCTCTTCATATGAAACTAATTTTGGGTAAGTAGAGAATGGTATGATACATTCTCAATCAATTCTTCTTCTTCATGGTTTAGTAGAGCTCATCAGAGCAAAGTAGAGCAGCGCAAGGCCCTCATGGCAGAGATAGTACAGTCGGGCATATGGATCAGCAGATGGAGTTCTCCCTAGTTGAGAGGGAGTGTTAAAATTGGAAAATAGGGCCACACTCCATGTGGGTAATCATGTTAATGGTAGATGATATTTTTCTTAGATCCCTCTCATTGAGAGGTGTAGGATTGATCTAAATATCATCTGATTCCGATAAATATTCATGGAGATATGAATTTATTTTTGTTATGGGACAATTCGTCATGGTCGGCCAACAACCAAATAACCCCCACATGTGCTCAACGTTTTAGTATAAAAGGAGATGACTTGAGAGTAATTTTACACACACTTCTCTCTTGATTTCTCTCCACTTGTCTTGGGTTTTAGTGGGAGAGAAATCTAGGAGGAAGAAGCCCTAGACATTGGAGTTAAGGAAGTTTCCCTAGCCACAACAAAGAAGACATGCCAGCAAAGCTATGGAAGGGATCTCCGTTGACCTAAACGAGCTCATGGAAGAAGTTTAACACAGCTATGGAGGAGATCTTAACAAGCTCTAGCCGTAGTCCTAAAGCAACCCTAGCATTATCCTAAATCTTCCCTAACCTGGCTGATCTAAAGCTTATTCATTCTGCCCTAAACACTGGTCTATCTTTCCCTAGCTGCAAGCCACTTCAAATGATTACATTGTTGGATGGAGGGCCAAGGATTTTGGGCCGAACAGGCAGGTTGTCAGGCTGAGTAGATGAGGAACTAAATGCTAGAAATTAAGTGACTATTTTGGCACGTTAAGGAGAGGGAAAGCTACAATAGGCTAGGCTGTAGGCCATAGCATGTCATTGGAATTAATCTAGGTCTGCATTGAGATGGATATACCCTCAAGAGGTCAACTTGGTATGAAGGATATTCTCCTAGGCATGGCTGCAGCACTAGAGGGCTATTCATGCTTAACAGTGGGACAACAAGCATGTTGTTGCAAATTAGGACATCAAGCATGGTGCTGTGAAATTGGGACAGCAACATGGTACAACAATGCAAATTGGGACAACAAGCATGGTGCTACAAAATTGGGACAATAACATGGTACAACAATGCAAATTGGGATAGCAACATGGTACAACAATGCAAATTGGGACAACAACATGGTAAAGCAATGCTACATTGGGGAAGCAAGCATGGTGCTGCAAATTGGGAAAACATATGGTACAACAATGCTTCATTGGGACAATAACAAGCATGGTGCTGCAAACACAATGGGGTAGAATGGTAAGCATGGAATTTCAAGCACATTGGGACAACAATGGTACATGATGTAGTACAGTGATGGGTACAACCAAGATTGGTAAAGCATGATGGGATGCAACATAGTAATGATGGGTGCATCATGGTGCAACACAGTGAGGTGCAACATGATGATGAGGAGCATCACATGATAGGTGCCACATGGTGATGGAGTCACTAGGGAGAATCAGTTGAAGCAGCATGTCTTCAACTGAGTTTAGCTACCTCATGTATCATCTACTTAGAGATGATTTATGCTCTTATTTAGATAAGTCAAAGTGTTGAATTTTGTTGTATATGTACTATATATCTCTCTCTCTACTGAACTATTGAAGAACATATAAGAAGAATTGATCAAGGGTTTCCCCAAATTGGGATTTGTCCCTGGCTAGCGCCACATCTTGTGTCTTCTTGTCTTGGCTTGTCTTCTACAATTTATGTTTATGTTCTATCTGCAGTTTACTTTAATGCTGATGTTATTGCTAATCTAGAAAAGGTATTGAGCTAACTATGAAAATTGAAATAAATTTCTCTAAGCATAGAACATACCTAAAAGTAACATATAGGGAAGAACAATTACTGATTTGGATTTTGGTTCCGGTTTAATAATTGGTTCTTTCCCCCTCTCAAGGGGCATTCCATGTGGTATATTTTGCAATACGTCTAAAAGGGAACCAATTAATTGCACCTCATCTTGTCTCTATGTCTAGTAGCCTAAGCTTCAGCTTCCAGCTTTTCATTGAGTTAGACTATTTTTTTGGAATTTACAACAAAAAATCTTCTTTCTATATTCACTATCATTGTGTCACATGCATGAACAAGCTAAGCATGTTCACATGGGGGCTCTCACTCAGTCTTTCTGGAAAACCTTTGATTATGACACTTTCATTAGCCTTAGTTGTCGTTTACATTCTAACCATGAGCAACTCTAGGGTAAGCTTTTTATCAAAGAGGTCTACATCTTATTATGTAACTAAAATTCCCTACAAGCTTAGATAGAGTAACCTTTTCAATTCAAGTGTTTGCATGTGGTGACCTAAGCCATAAATTCCATTAAATGTTCTTAAAGAGACATGCTCCAGTTATCTCCCCCTTTGATCCATGACCTTAAGTGTGACCTTAGATTTTTCTCCCATTGGTCTAGATAACTTACTTCTAGCCAAACTTTGCATAGATACGTTAGTACAGGATGATCATCAACTTGTATGCATAACAATATTCCTATATTATTCCACTTGACTAGATGGAGTTTCTTATGATTCTTGAGATTCCAAGTATTGAAGAGCTTTCAATATTTCAATCTAATCAAGAGGAAATAACACCATACATTGATTATTTGTCTAGATTATTGATTATGGCCCTCCATAATGACCCAAATGCAATTGATTTTCTTTTTGAAGGAGAATGCTCACTTGGATTCTTATTTCCCTTTTGTGCTAGAATTTTTTTTCCATCTAGAAACTCAAAATGCACATGCATTTTTTAGAAGCTAGATATGCAAAACCCAAACAACAACTCACCTTCTCCCATTCTTACAATACAAATTCAACAATTCCTCTCAGGCTCATGAAGCAAAACAAACAAATAGAAATCCCTAGCTATTGCAACCATTTCTTGCATTGGTCCAGTTCTCATTTAACAAACTAATAATGTTATGAAATGATATCCTTTTATCTTATTTTAGAAGGAAGAGGATAATTCAATCACAAGTAAGGTAAGACCCTAACCCTAGACTACGTCCATAAGTGGAGAATGGATCCAGAAGTGCAACACTTTACATGTGCTAAGTAGGTATGTCGATACTCACAAATGCCAACTCAATGGCATGCCAACTATATTATAATGAGCTAATGGTCGACCACTAAGTTGAATTACCTAAAGTAGCACCGATAATCTTAGCCACCAGAGAAGTTGTGCATGCTTCACCCATATCTACTTTTTGATTTGTATTTGTGGAATAGGAAATGAAGGGAGATAGAACAACAAAAGGGAATAGAAGAAAATATGTTTTAACAACAAAAGGTAATGCTCCTATAAAAAATACCCTTTAAGTATAAAAAAAACATAAGGTTAGAGATAAGTGATCAATTACATTTGGAATAATCCTTCATTTGTTGTAAGAACAAGCTACACACTCATTTTAATTTGTTGTCCATGTGTAAATAAATTTAGTCCCATGGGAACCTAATTTTTTTTATGTGAAAGAGAGCTTATGATTAACCTTGTTATGGAATAAGGTTGAAATTATTGACTAAAAAGCATGCCCTATGTTCTCAAAATTAGGGTTTTTGTAGTTTGAATAGTATGCGTTAGATTAGAAATGGATGTCAAGTTGAATGTAGTAAATTGATTTAGTGTCATTGAATATACTCCCAAATTGGGTAGGTGCATTCTTGTTAAATCTTGATATGAGAAGCATTTGTCAAACAAAATGATTTTATGAGCTTAGATACGATTGTTGAATATGTTAAACAACTTTCATTTGTAAATTCTACATTGTATGCCTTTATTGATATGATATGAGGATAACACGCCTTGTTCAGGTTTGGTTTTAATTTTATGTATATTTTCATTAAATAATTGCTACACTTCATTTTGTTACCATGACAAATAATCATCAAAATTGGATCTCTCACCATCCATCCAAGTGTCATGAAGCACTCCCTTGTAATTCAACAATTTATATACCTTGAATAAAGTGGAATTTTTAGATCTCTTGGTACAAATCCCTGCTTTTGAGCATCTGCATGGTTTTTCTCAAGAAAAACTACACATGTGCAGTGTCTTCCACTACAAAATTGTGCAGAACTGTGCTCTGTGTGCTAACAAAAACTACGCAGGTCAATCAATAGAAAGTAAAAATAAAAAGTGAGATCTAGAAGCATTGTTGGGTGAATCTTTCCCAACAGAAAGCCTAGACTCATGTTTATTCGAGTATAACCTCATTTTTTATGGAACTAATTCCCATTCTTCAAGGAACCCTCATCCCTCTTTTAATGGATCTCATCCTTGGAATAAGGATCTCAAACTACTTCCTCTTGGCCTATAAATCAAGCCATAGGTGGGGGAATTGAGGGAGGTTGCTGAGAGTAATTTTATGCCGGAGTAATAAGGTTGGAGAGCTTATCATTCTTGGAGAGGATTGAGATCAATGGTAGGAGCTTCATGAAATCAAGGCACAGGTTTTGTAGCTCCTTTATGTTTCTAAAATTAATACAAACAATCATTTCTTCTCACATCATTGTTTAATGGATTAATTTATCAATTTCATGGATGGTTTATGCAGCCTATTTATATTCTTCCTATAGGATGATGTTATTTATATTTTCCATTGGAATGATGTTTGTTACTACTAGCCTTGATCACTAGTTTGAATTATTGAATCATTTATGTTGCATATGCCTTTCATCTTTTGTTGTTTCCATGTGTGTAGGTCTAGATTCAAGCATGGAGAAGATGCACTAAAGCAAAAATAGGTATCTTCATCAAGCATGTTGTAATAAGGTATGAATTTCCATTTCTTTCCTTATTAGCTTATGATTCAAGGAAAGATAGATTCAGGGAAGGAATTAGCTTGATTGTATGTTTGTTTCTAGTTACCTTTTAGGATCTAGGGAGATTTCTCTTGTTAGCAAGAGGAATTTATACACCTAACAAATTGGTGACCATACTAGGGAACGTCTTGTTCTATTCCATCTCTTTGTTTTTTATTCTTGAACCCATTTTGATAGATTTATCTGAGTCTTGACAAGTTAATGACATTTCGGATTTTGTGATTTGTTTTGATTCTTTTTTTTTAATTTTTTCTTTAAGTTTATCTACCTGCATAGTTTTTGTTTAAAAACACAGTGTAGATTTGCACAAATTACTTTTAGTAACATTGTGCATGTGCACTGTACTATACTATCTACTTGCACATACTCTAAGAATTTTTGGAAAAAAATAGTTTTTCCTCTCATTTTATTCGAAAATTTTGTTTTTTACGGTTTCATTTCATTTGTCTATGACTCTAGTTAGTCTCCATGTGTTTGATCAAGTGTTGTGAAGGATTTTTATTGAGATTGGTCTGTTTTCAAGGATTGAAACATAGGGTTTCTCAACAATTAGTGTTTTGATGAGATGTGATTCTTGTGCTGCATTGAAAACATGAGTCATTTTTATTCCAGGACTGAAGTTTAATTAGAATTACACTTTAAGCTTTGATTTCATAACTCATTCAAGAATTTCATCTTAATGATTTCATTGGGTGTTTTTTATTTGAATTCCTTTGGTCATTGCTCAAATATTTGCCTCAGTTTCTCAACAATTTTTGCAAGTTTTTTCTCTCTTTTTACTTAATTATGTTTGAGTGTTAACCACCTTTTAGTGTCATTATTTTTTATCTTTGAAATTTTCACTTGATTTCCTTTATTTACACTTGATTTGTTCTTTAGTTGTATTAGTGAATGGAAATAGTCTTATTGTTCTTTTGCTGCTTTGGAATCATCTTGTGTTTTTTTTGAAGAATTCTCTTGCATATATTACATTTGCATGGTTAGAATTCTCATTTCATGAACATGAAATGTGCATAGATTACATTTGCATATTGTTCACGGAAATTGTGCATAGATTACATTTGCATAGTTTTCAGGGAAATTCTGCATAGTTTACATCTCCATAGTTTTCAGGCAAATTGTGCTTAGATGACATTGCGTGGTTTGCAACATAGAGCTTTGAATTGCATTGAAAAATTAGAAGTGGTACATTTTGGAGTTAATGTTTTAAAGAAGAACCTCTTTACTAACTCTAGATAGAATTCATCGACATGAAAAGATTACAAATTTCATATTTGATGCATTAGAGTTTTGAGTCAAGTCATAATACCATCAATTTCATGTCCATTTACCCTTTGAGTAAATAACAACTTAATAACATAACGTTAATAAAATCCATCTATAATTTTTATTATTTTTTAGGGCCCTTTCCACCTAAAATAGCTTAATGTAGGGCTTTGGAATAGGGAAGGAAGTAAACATTCCAAAGCTACAAATGAATATAGAATCTTGAGTTAGGGAGAGAAAATCCAATTATTTCTGTTTTACTCTGGGAAGCTCTTCTTATACATGAGTTAAGCACGAGATCATGTTGGATCTAGTGAAGTGATTGTACCCACTTCATTTCCTATGATAGAGTCATGTTCACGTATTACAATGGTACCGAAGGGTATTTGAGGTCACTTGAAAGTAAACCTCCAATTGATAATGTGGACGAGCCTTCAAGGGGATTAAGCTTGTTACTTTTTCCTTGCGTGTACGTCCGATCTACGACTCTCCCCCTAGGTAAAATTGTTGTAGTTTGTAAAATTAGAGACCATAATCCTAGGGCTCTACCTAAGGTGACGGAAGAGGGAAGGTATTGTTGTACCTGGAAAATGCATTGACTAGACTCACTTGGAATTTTTCGAGGGTAATATTTTCTCGAGATGGTTTATAACATAGTTACTTGCACCAAACTGTTTCATTAAGTAGGTTGTCAAGGTAATTGGTTCCAAATGCTCATATTTATAAAAAATTTCACTTTGATATCTGCGATGTTGGATATCATAACCAACTAGTAAATATTGATCTCTATGAAAGGTGAGTTTGTATGGTTTGAATCCCTAGATTTTTTAGCGTGTGTTACTTTGTCTGTTTTTACTTTTTATAAGACCTTAGGTGTGGATTGTGAATATTATTTAATTTTAATAATAAAAACTCATTTGGATTAAATCTAATGACTATCCATCTAGAAGTTACCGACCAAGGAAAATCCATAAACAAGAATCCTAGTCCTTTTCCCAATCTTGGAAATGTCGATCCTCCTTATATGGCTAAGTTGTCACTTCCCGGATTCACAATAGATTTACTTGTATGGTTGTTCTAAACTTCTTTAATTCCAAATACTCAAATTGTACTAGCTCAACCAAGTTTTTCACCTCAATCGAGTTCGCCATCTCAACATCACCAACCTACTGTTGACCCTTTACCTTCTTCACCCAACATGTCCTCCTCCCTTTCTTCTTCTTCGCTTGGTAAAAGCCTTGATGTTGGTAACCGAGTGAGTAAGAAGAAGAAGAAAGGGAAGAAGAAGAAGAAACAAGATAAGAAAGTAGTCAACCAACCAACCATGGCCGTAAGTATTGGTAATGTTGATGGAACTTCTATAATGCATCGTAAGCGCAAATACCCTTGCAAGCTTTGTAAGAGTGACAACTTCCATATCAATTTTCATGGTGTTCTTAAGGTTTTGGAAGTATGGTCAAATAATACTCATCAACTTACTGTTGATCCATAAACCAATGATTCTCGGATTCTAGGGAAAAAGATTAAGTTTAGGTTTCCTTAGAGGTTACATAAAGGGACTCATCATAATCACCTTTGCCCTTACATGGATGAAGCCTCAGAATTGTTGGAAAAACTTATTGTTTCACAACAACAACTTCCAACCAATTACTATAAACTTTCTCCCCATCTCCTATCATTTGATGAAGTGATTGATGTAAATCCAAGTACAGTCAATCCCACTCTTCCATTGGACCGTGAAATATGTATCACTTAGGTTGATGGACTATTTGTTAATCAAGTGGTCGAATCAATCCCATCTTCAGTCGATCCCAATCTCCCTTTAGAGAGTGAACTTCATACCGCTCATGTTCTTCATGTTACCTCAGATTCTTCTACACATGGGAGCATTTCATCTATTGCTTTGGAACCCCATCCAAGTAATGAGGCTATTTCTTTTGATTGGAGTAGACTAACAGAAACTCCTCTTCCTTCTTCCACCCCTTTCCAAATCATTTTGAAGGCCTACGGTAAGAATGTACGATGCACAAATGTAGATGAATGTGCTTTTGTTAGTATTTTATCCTCAACTGCTTGGAAAGATTTGGGCTCCCCTCAGCTTGTGCCTATTACACAAAATCTATTAGCTTTTAACAAAACCATTAGTGAACCTTTAGGGATCCTTCCTAAGATACCTATTACTTTGGAAGGTAAAACTGTTTGTATTGATCTTATGGTAGTCCAAGATCATTTAGTTTTAAATTTTCTCCTTGGGTGAGCCTATGTCTATGCCATGAAAGTTTTCGTATCGACACTCTTTCACATGATGTCTTTCCCTCACAATGGAAACATTGTGACGGTTGATCAGCTTGCATACATTGATCTTTCTTTGAATACTAGTCATACAACACCCTTGAATGTTCCTTATATGGAGGTGGTACCTACCTTGCCATGGGTTAATTATGTGGCAACCTATCCCTTGTTTTCAGTTACCAATGCAAGTGAGCCTCTCACTATTTTCTTGACTTATTTTGAATTAGATCCAGTAGCTGACATGGTCAAAACATCATTGGGGGCATTTGAATATGATTTTCATACTCCTATTGATATCATTGACATTGGTTCCTTCTAGAGTATTTTTCCTCCATCTGATGAAGACCTTTTGCAAGCCATTATTAAGGGGTGTCCCTTGTCATGTGTTTCCTCCATATGGAAGCCATGAATAGATCCTTATGAGGATGGTTCTTTTGTTGTGCCAACATCATTAAAAATGAAACAGGGTCTTATGAGGATGGTTCTTTTACTGTGTCAACCTCATTAAAAAATGAAATAGGATCCATTGGGATAGTTATTTTCCTATGTCAGCCTCATTAAGAAATGAAATAAGTCTCATGGGGATGGTTCTTTTATTGTGTCAACCTTGTTAAAAAATGAAACAACTCTGTTTTAGGATAGTTCTTTTATTGTGTCAACCTCATTAAAAAATGAAATAGGGTCTTATGAGGATAGTTATTTTATTGTGTCAACCTCGTTAAAAAATGAAATAACCTCTTTTGAGGATAGTTATCTTACTGTTTCAACCTCGTTAAAAAATGAAACTACCTCTTATGAGGATAGTTCTTTTCGTGTGTCGACCTAATTAAAAATGAAATAGGCTTGTTGAGGATAGTTATTTTACTGTGTCAACCTCATTAAAAAATGAAACAGGTCATTTGAGCATAGTTCTTTTCCTATGTCAAGCTCATTAAAAAATGAAGCAAATCCTCCTATATTATCGTTGAGTCTTTAACTAGCTCTCATAAACAAGCCTTCACTTCATCTGCCTATTAGTAACTAATAGTCTACTTAAGTGAATGAAATGAAGCTTGGTGCGCATGTGCCTATGTAATTATGACGGGGGAATCAAAGCCACTCTCAAGCGCAGTTTTCTCTATTTCAAGCTTGTGTAAAAATGAAGCCACCCTCAACAACAATTTTTCTTTGTTTCAAGCTTCTGTAAAAATGAAACTTATCTCGATTCCATTTCAATTATTATTTTCAAGGCCCGTTAAACTCATAAAAACACCGATCTCCTTTTGTTATCTTTTCATGCTCGTAAAACATACATGAAAATGCCGAGTTATTTCCATCTTTTCCTGCTCGTTAATTAAATTGAAAGTCAGTGATATGAGTATATTTTTATCGCTTTTTCGAACTTGTTAAACCTTATGAAAGAGAGAAACCATGGAGTCCTCTTTTAAGCCCTTTTCAAACTCTTAAAACATGAAAATATTTATGAGCACTTGATTGTTTGAACTCGTAAAAGTAAATGAACAATTGTCCACTCAGTATAAGTTTACCCCTTTTACAGACTGAGCCAGAACTGTTTACAAAAAAGCTATATGTTGACTAATTATGGTCCATAGAGTTCTCTCCTGCATTATTTTATCCTTTTTTGGCCTCTAGGGACTAAATTTAAGAAAAAGAACTTGATGGAGTCTACTTATATTTTTCTTTTGACTCTCTAAAACTGAAAAACCCTAAGCTTTACTTTCTCTAGGCTCGCTAAAATTTTATGTTAAAGTAATTGAATGAGTTTCCTTTTTGTGTCTTTTTCAAACTCTTAAAAGAAAATGACATCAAGTTACTCCTTTACTCGTAAAAACTAAACACTATAGGATTCGTTACGCATAACGGGACCAAACCACTCCTTCCTAGGGTTCATTAAAAATACTAGAATGGACTCATCCAAAGGATGAGCTTACAGGACAAGCATATGTTACCCTCATCAATCTTGTAAAAAATAAAGAGGTACTTTCCATAATGGTGGGGGAAATTTGAGAAGAAAAGTTAGTTTCTTGTATTTTAGGCAGTGTGTCACTCTTGAACATGACACTTTGCCACATATCTGTTTGGGTTGGTAAATCCATTTGTCTCATAGTTAATCAAACCTTATTGAAAGTCTTTAGTTGGTTTGGGTATTATTGTTTAGTCAAATGTTGCCAAGTCATTTTGTCATGTCACCAATATGTTCAAGAGAAGTCTAAACCTCAGTTCAAATTACCTTGCAATTTGTAGCCTTCAATTGTATCGGCCATCCTTGAGTCAGTACTTGAAAAATATTTTCAAAACTTGACATTTTATTTCATGTCATAGGCTTTCCTATGATGGGTCACTTCCTATCAACTTGAACTCATTATCTAGGAAGTTCATCTAGAAACCTTCAATACCTTGAAGCCTGCATGCCTTAATGGCAAGTTTCTCACCTTCAATGATAGGTTCTCATCAATGGCCTTTGATCGAACGATTCTATGAGTGGTCGATTTTAGATCACTTATTCACACTTCATAGATTTTACTGGGAGTACCTTGAGAGCAATTTTAATTATTGGTGGTTTCTCTCCCACTTGTTAACGGTTTGCATCATTAACCAATAATCAAGTGGTTTCTACCATGTTCAACTTCAATACATTTAATCAAATGGTTAGATTTGTACCATGGATCGAGAGATGGAGATCAAGACCCTGGATCTAGTTTCATCTTTCCACGTTGCGAGGAGTTTTGTATTCATGATTATACAAAGAATTTTTTGTTTGATGGCTGCATCCATCCTATATCTACTTTGACATTATGTATTTTTGTACTATGCTATAATACTTTTATGTTCTGAGTATGGGAATGCCTACCTCAGTGATGATTATTATATTTCATTGTAATCCTTGAATGATTGTTGTAAGTTTCCAACCATGATCTCTGATCCAATCCTTTATATGATAAAGCACTTCAGTCCTCAACTTTTATGACTTCGCACATTAGGGGGCAATCTATTACACTTCATTTTGTCACCATGACAAATAATCATCAAAATTGGATCTCTCACCATCCATCCAAGTGTCATGAAGCATTGCCTTGCAATTCAACAACTTATATACCTTGAATAAAGTGGAATTTATGGATCTCTTGGTACAAAACGCTACTTTTTAGCATCTTCATAGTTTCGCTAAAACTGCACATGTGTAGTTTCTTCCACTACAAAACTTCGCAAAACTGTGCTCTATCTGTGGTCAAAAACTACGCAGGTCAATCAATAAAAAGAAAAAAAAAATGGAGGTCTAGAAGCATTGTTGGCTGAATCATTCCCAGCAGAAAGCCTTGAACTCAAGTTTATTCAAGCCTAACATCATTTTTTATGGAACTAATTCCCATTCTTCAAGGAGCCCTCATCCCTCTTTTGGTGGATCTCATCCTTGGACTAAGGATCTCAAACTACTTCCTTTTGGCCTATAAATCAAGTGATAGGTGGGGGAATTGAGGGAGGTTGTTGAGAGTAAGTTTATGTTGGAGTAATCAGTTTGGAGAGCTTATCATTCTTGGAGAGGATTGAGGTCAATGGGAGGAGCTTCACAACATCAAGGCACAGGTTTTGTAGCTTCTTTATGTTTCTAAAATTAATACAAACAAGAATTTCTTCTCACTTCATTGTTTAATGGATGAATTGATCAATTTCATGGATGGTTTATGTTATTTATACTCTTCCTTTGGGATGATGTTATTTATATTTTTCCATTGGAATCATGTTTCTTACTAGTCTCCTTGATCACTAGTTTGAGTTATTGAATCATTTATGCTGCATATGCCTCTGATCCTTTGTTGTTTCCATGTGTGCAGGTCTAGATTCAAGCATGGAGAAGCTGCACTGAAGCACAATGAGGGATCTTAATCAAGCATGTCGTAATAAGGTATGGATTTTCATTTCTTGCCTTATTAGCTTATGATTCAAGGAAAGATAGATTCAGGGAAGGAATTAGCTTTATTGTCTATTTGTTTCTAGTTTCCTTTTAGGATCTAGGGAGATTGCTCTTGTCAACAAAAGGAATTTGCAAATAAAATAGGTATTGCCGTCTCTTCATTGTTTACTTCTCACAAAGGGTTGTATGTTTCTATGCCTATGTTTTACATAAATATTTTGTATTCTTTACCTAGGTAACATAAAATTCTATGTAAAAACCCCAGGAAAATAATTAGGCAATAGAGAGTGTAAGAACCCCCAATAAAATAGATTAGTCAATACAGAGGTTGTTAGAAAAATAAACATGGTATATTTTATTAATTATTATCATGGTTTCAATAGTTGCAAATTGTATTCTCCTCAAAGTTTTCAATAAAGTTAGAACTACTGCATTTAGGTATTTGTATTATTGATTTGTTGGCAATTCCATCCTTAGTTTTCTTGTCATCAGGAAAATTTGCAACCTAGATTAGCATTTAGAATTGAATATATTATATGTATATATATATATATATATATATATATAATAATTATATATATATATATATATTTTTATTTATTGTTTGATTTATAGTCTTTGGTTTACTAGTTAGTTTTACTTAATCCTTCATTTCAGGATTCAGCTCTATTCAAGTTATCTTCATATTGTCAAGAATATATGTGCTTGGGTATGGAAAACAGTATGAGACAAGGTGGCTAATAGTAGGAATGAAATATATGTTGTCATATCTAGTGCTTTTCTCTACATTCATGATGAATTTGCTTCTATGAAAAGGAGCAAATTTTTATAGGTACTTTCATGCTCAATTTCAACTTTCATATGGGAATTTATAATAAATAATTCCCCTTTCTTTCTCATGAATGAATGCTTATTTTCTTCTCATCTAACTATTCACAATCCTCTGCCTTGAATTTCAATGGGAAACTATTGTTACAATGAAAATTGTGGGTGCTATAATTGGAGAAGCAATAGATCGATGGATTAGTGATTCCTATGGATGCAATCTAGAAATAGTTGTAGTTTATTTATTTTTTATTGTTGGATCAATTGCTATGGATTTTCCTCCATATCCGTATGTTCTCATAGTTGGCAGGTTCTGGGTGGGGATAGGCTTTGGTATTGCATCAATTACTACTCTTATTTATATTTCAGAAGCTTCACCTTCTAAAATAAGGGGAGATATAGTGAGTACAAATACACTCATGACCACTAGGGGTGAGTTCCTATCATATCTTGTGAATCTAACATTTACCAAGGTAAGAAGCCTTGTTATTGTTTGTCAAATTGTCTATTGATTTTTCATTGGCTTCACAAAGTAGCATGAAACAAGTGCCTTGAGAATTAGTGGGTATCCTTATCATTTATCCAATAGATTTCGTATCAAATATTCAGCTCATAGTCTGCATTTCTCCTCTAACTGTTGAAACATTTCTAAACCACATAATTTGCCTAGCCTAAATTCTATGCAAATTTGCTTCATTTTCTTTGTTTTCATTTAAGGGACACCTTGATGCTTGCATGTTTTTGGAGTAAAGGCAATGTTCATTGGAGGATACTTTAATCACTTGAATATATATTTTTTTATTTGTAGATATCAGGGACATGTGTTGAAGTTTCTACGTTTACTTAGTTTAGAAACCCTTCATGCACTTTTTCTAATCTATTCCTACCTACTTGTTATTTTTATTTAACAAGTTATTTACAAATTAAATACTAAAAATAAACACCAATGCATGCTCAACATATTACAGATCAGCAACTAAAAGAAACAATAACAAACACACCACATGACACCATTATTTTTGGACCAATGTCCCTAGAAAAACCCAATGCATGAAAACCAGTGCATCTATCAGAGGGATTTCTTATTAAGCAATATCAGAGTACAATTTGGGTGCCAAAACTGGCTAGAGAATTTCCTTAACAGCTATACCTCACAGCTTGAGAGAAATCTCCTAGCTGAAACCCCGAAAAGCCCATCTGGCAGCTCCTCAACACAAAACTGCTCTACAACCCCAGTGTCTGCCCAAACTGGACTGTGTCATCCCCTCTCTATCTCATGCTCACCCTACGTTAGCCTTTCTAGGCCTGTATCAGCCCCAGGAGGCCTTGCATCAGCTTTGGGAGCCTCTACGTCAGCTGTGGTGGCCCCTCTAGTGCTCTGCGCGACACTTGGCTGCCTCTGTGTGGCCCTACATGAGCCCTTGCTCACTCTGCATCACCCTCCTTGGCTATTGCGCTGCTCTCCAGGCACAATCTCTGCCTTCTCTATTTTTATGTACTCAATGCCCCTTAGTTTCTCTCCCGATCATTGATTCTATCTCTCTTAGCAAACCCCGCTCTAGAGAACAGAATGACTGATCATTTGGTGTACTTCTCCAAGTGACCCTCAAACCTCCTCTTATACTTTTCATGTTGACATCTCAATGGTTGATATTAAGTCCCTAATCAGTAGTTAATATTAGATCTAGCTTGATCTATGTCTTTTGGACCATTCTAACACAAATTCATATTGATACACATTAATATTTTATTTTCCCTAAGTTTAGACTTAGGGACTCCATTAAAAATATTAGTTATTTTAATGTCTCCTGATCTGTTTAGAATCTACCTAAACACTTTTTGGGTATTGAAGATCTCATGTGCCCCAACCTCTCCACCAAATTTTGTGGCTAGCACACATCCGATGCTACCCCAAATCAAAACTCCCTCTTAGCAAGGATTACGCTCTAGAAATACTCCACACTAAGTATTACTTTGATCATCCAACATCGGTACCTGTGCTGATGCTAGGCCTTCCTACCCACCAACCTCTACATTGTTGCCTCCTATACTGCTACCCATGGTTCTGTCACTGCCACTATCGCATCTGTACGACAACTCCCTCTGCATCCGTGTTGTTGCTGGTCCTTTCTCCCCACACTGCATCTGTACAACACCTCCTCTCATCATGTTGCATTGTGTTTCCCACTACTACACTACAATGGAGTTACTGAGAAGTAAGTAACTGATCCTCCAAGTGACCTTCCTGTTGGGCTAGAGACCCTCCTAATGCTAAAGCTCTCACTGCCATTGACAAGTGCTCCCTCTCTAACCTTTGTGCTGCTGCAACAACTTCCTACATCTTGCAGCATTGCACACCTCTCTGTGCCATCATGCACTGGTGCAACACTCTTGTGCCTCTCACACTGCTGCAACTTGCTAGCCTCGTGCTATCTCAGGACTCCTACATTGTAGCTCTCTTTGTTGCTCCATCCGCATCCGTCTTTACCCACTCAGCCAGTCTTGCTACTCCTCATCGAGGCTCCCGTAGCAAGGCCTAATCGAAGAGGCTGGGTACCTCAAGGATCCTACCCCTCATCGCTTGTAGTCCACCTGACTATAGCTCGATGTCTCCCCACTTCTGCTCAAATGGTGCATGTTCACTCATGGCATAGTCATCATCTTTCAAAACTTATTTCTCTGCCCATGATGGTGTTGCCTTAGTCTCAGAAGACTCTCCCTTACTCTTCTTCCTTGGCCACTGGGTCGCATAATGACCCATCTCCCCACAGTGGAAGCACTTGATCTTGGAGAGATCTTTCTTCTTCCACTTCTCCTAATTTCCCTTAGATGCTAGGGCCACATCCTCCTCCTCCTCCTTGACCTTGATCCCTTTGTTGTTGCTACCTGTCTTCAACTGTCATCTGATCTCCTCCTAGCGAAGAGCTACCCACATCTCGTCCCAAGGTAGGAGAGTCCCTCTACCCAGGATATTCTAGACAAACACTTCCCAATCTTATGAGATAACATTCAGGTCTATCCTCACCATAAGATCCTAATCCGATGTCGCTCCTATAGAAGTCAACTGGTCTCGGATCTCATTTAGTCTTCTGAGGAAGGTGTCAATTGATTAACCCTTATTCATTTGATATAACCTCATCTGGTTCTCAAGCAGCATTCTTCTCTGCACACAAGTATGCTAGTATAGGTTCTTGAGAGCCTCCCACATCTCAACTGTCGTTTCCTTCTCGGTTATATGTGGTACCACATGATCCTTGACCTCATCAAAGATAATTCACTTGGCCCTCGACATCGCCTCTTTGTACTTGTCATTATTATTTGGGTCAACTAGGATAGATATCATCTTCAAGGTGAAGTTCTTGACACGATTCCTATATAGCACTGATAAGATTCTGGCCTTCTAGGTTGTGAAGTTTGATGCTCCGTCCAGTCTATCTTGGTATCTTATCCTATGAAGTGCCATGATGCTCCTCTACTTCCCTCCTGGAAGTTCTATGTCCAACTCCTCTGAGTCTCTACTTCTCATCTATAAGTTCTCTTTTGGACTCCCTTTGAGTCCTAATTTCCCTCTTGGAAATCCTTCTACTACTTGTTGAGATGTCCCTACTCTGTTTGTCTTGTGCAACTACATTGCTGATCTAGGTTCCTCAGCTAGAAACCCTTGGTAACAAATCCTCTAGCTCTGCTCTGTCAGGTATTGTTCTGACTATAGTACCTCACCAGCTCCACTCTGCAATATTTCTAAAGCCTTCTAAACTCTAGAAACTAACTCTCTGTGAATTGTGTCAACCCCTCTCTACCTTATGCTAGCTCTGCATCACCCTAGATGGGTTTGTGTCAGCCCTCTGGCCCTCTGTGTTAGCAACACTGACCTCTCAGAGGCTCTGCGTAGCTCCCTACTTCTTCTACGTGGCTCTGGCTACCTCTACGTCACACTTATTGGCTTCTACACTGCTAGAAACTGTTTCTATCACCTTGGGACAATTGTTTTCCACTGCTATTGCTCCGCTCGATTGATGTCTTTTAATCCTCCTATGATATGCAATCACACTCTAATACCATGTTGAAGTTTCTAAGTTTACTTAGTTTAGAAACCCTTCATGCACTTTTTCTGATTTATTCCTACCTACTTGTTATTTTTCTTTAACAAGTTATTTACAAAGAAAACACTGATAATAAACATCAGTGCGTGCTCAACATATTACAGATCAACAACTAAAAGAAACAAGAACAAGCACACCACATGAAACCATTATTTTTGGACCAATGTCCCTGAAAAAACCTAATGCAGCAAAACAAGTGCAACTATCTGAGGCTTTTCTTATTAAGAAATATCAGAGTATAATCTAGGTGCTGAAAATGGCCTACCTAACATAGAATTTTCTTAGCAACTATACCTCACAATTTGAGAGAAATATCTTAGTTGAAACCCTGGAAAACCCTTCTGGTAGCTCCTTAGCACAAAACCGCTTTGCAACCCAAGTTTCTACCCAAACTAGACTGCGTTAGCCTTTCTAGGCCTCCGTTAGCCCTAGGAGGCCCTACATCATCTCTAGGAGCCTCTGTGTCAGCTGCGCTGGCCCCTTTGGTGCTCTGTGCAACACTTGGTTGCCTTTACGTGGCCCTGCATGAGCCCTTCCTAGCTCTACGTCATCCTCCTTGGCTGCTATGCTGCTCTGCCAGCATAATATCTACCTTCTCTATTTCTATGTGCCCCTCAATTACTCTCCTGATCACTGATTCTATCTCTCTTAGCAAACCCCACTCTAGAGAATAGAATGACTGATCATTTGGTGTACTTCTCCAAGTGACCCTCAAGCCTCCTCTTATACTTTTCCTATTGACATCTCAACGGCCAAGATTAAGTCCCTAATCAATGACTAAGATTCGATCTGGCTTGATCCATGTCTTTTGGACCATTCTAACATAGATTCAATTTTTTTTTCTAAGTTAAGTTAATCTATTGATATATAAAAAAAATGTACAGAGAGGACTAAGCCTCAGTAGAGTTAACATAGTGTTTTATAATATATCTGGACTGCCCCAACATTGGGGAAACCAGTCCACAGAAACAAAAGCCAGAAAGGGTATCTGTCCTTGAGAGCGAAAACAACAAAAAAACCAGTGAAGTTTTACCATGACAAAAGATCTAGACAAAAGACCAGATTCCAACAGAAACTAACAAAAACAAAAAGACAAGACAAAAGACACCTAGAAGCCATGTTATATTACTTGAATTCATCTAGGGTGAGTTCCTCAACAATTGGGCATGCATAGTCATCCGCCTCCTCTGTCGACACTCTGCCATGTGGCCCACCTCCACCGCCATGTGGCTCATCCACCGGATGGGCGTCGCCATGCCTACCATTTGCCACCTACGGAGCTAACCCATCATAACTGATTCCACCTGGGGAGAACATGGCTGCAGAGCTACCACCCTCAGCATGCTGACTGCCACCAATATTCTTGCCATGCAGAGCAAAATTACCTTATTCTAGCAAGTTCTTTCCTGTGTCCCTTCCATTACCACGTCTGGGAGCTTTCTCTTGCCGCAAGTCGGAATTTTCCACCTGAGAAGCAGGCTTCTCATTGTCTTCTATGAAAAGAATGGAGATTGTAGCGGTAATTACTGTCCTGTTTAGGGTGATACAAAATCTAAATTGGGTTGAGTGGGGAGCAGGATGAAGGGGCAAAGGAAAACTAGTAGAGTGAACTACAAAATCATCGTCATTTGCACCTGAAGACTAAGCATGACCCCGTCCACTTCGTGTACTAGGATATTTGCCTGAACCATATCTCTGGGGATGATGCAGTTCAGAGGAGGGAGAGGAGGCTGTAGGCTCAGGGTGCGGATCAGACTAAGGGTGGGAACTACCTCCCCGAGTTCCACCTCTTCGACTTCGCATGAAATGTTGCACCATGTTGGAATTTCTAGTTGAGTGCTCAGAGGGAGCTATGATAGAAGGAGCGATGATAGAGGGAGCACTGGTAGAGGGATTGTGAGGGGGAGTAGGGTTAGGCTGGGCGATGGTTAGATAGTAGAAAATCGAATGGGAATGGTGATGCCCATTTCCAAAATCAACGCAGCAAATTAACCAGTAGCGTCGCCCAGTTACTATATGGGAGCTAGGTTTAGAAGATTGGAGTGGGCAGTTGTAGTGGAGTAGGGGAGAAGGAGAGACAATGAGCTGAGGGGATTCCATGTCTTAATAGTTAATGGCTCTTTTTCGATTCGAGCCTGCATTAAATGTCACCTGCAGTGTGTCAAGAGAGCGACTTAGGGAGTTATGGGGTGAGGCGCCATCAGCCAAGTGGCCCATCCTCTCGCTGCCATTCTTCATTATTTCCATAAATTCAATGTGTGTCACCCGCATCCAGGTACCACAGATTCATATTAATACACATTAATATTTTATTTTCCCTCAGTTTTGACTTAGGGACTCCATTAAAAATATTAATTATTTTAATGTGTCCTGATCTATTTAGAAGCTACCCAAACCCTTTCTGGGTATTGGATATCTCATGTGCCCCAACCTATCCACCAAATTTCGTGTCTAGAGCACATCCGATGCTACCCCAAATCAACAACATGGTAGTGGATCCTAGGTGTAGCAAGGTTACCAACCCTCTTACAACTTGTATTGGTGTTGTTCTTGCTAGAATCTCCATATTGGCTCTTTGTGAAGGTTTAGTTAGTCTGCATACAATTTTTGTTTTTAATCAAATGTAAAGAAATTTCTTTAGAATGTACCTACAACTTATTCCTGTTTTCTTTCAACATAGAAAAATCAAGTTAAGGGTATTACAGTTCTACAATAGATATATGACCATGATTGTTTAGGGAGTAAGATCAAACAACTATCATATGCTATTGAAAAATACCTTAATGGGAGGGATTCTAGTGGAGATATATCATACCTAGACCTATTAAAGTCCAAATAAGTAAGACATGTTTTATTTACTAGAGTGGGTCTTTAGGTATACATCTACAAAGACTTCATATCTTATTCTTTGGGAATAATTGATGTGCCTTGTAGTCATTTTTAATTATTTTGATCATGGCATGCATCATGAATGGATGCTAACTCATTTTTATAATATTTTTTTAATAGTGAAAAATTTTGTATTCACAGCAAGAAAAAACATGTAGGCACCCCACCTACCCCTAGGGATTATACCCATAGGTTGTCTTCTTGTTTATGTTCATAAGAAACAATATATTGAACTAGATTCAGAATATTTAAAGTAGCCAAGTTCTTACCCTGAACTACAATATGGGAATCATCACCAATTTTGACTTGACTATCATTCTTGTAGAGCGATATATAGACAAACTGAATGTAGAGCCTTATGAAAAATCCCAACATTTTCTAAGATAGAAAATAACTCAGATGTAAAAAATGACTGCCTTGTTGCTTTGTCTGATGATTAATAATCATGATTTCTTGGTTTGTGGCTTTTCCATATTCTACTCACTCTTCTCTCTCTATTATGATGGGGGTATCATTGCCCTCTTTAATCTTGCTAATCTAGTATACCAGGGATTGGTTCAACTCCTCAATAGCTCAATTTCTCCTCTATTACAACTATCGTATTTTTCTGCTACTCACCTTGTGAATGGAGGTTAATGTTCGACATGATTTCTACTTTCCTCACCTTCTCCTTCAAGTACCCCATTGACCTGGATAATATTGTATTATTTTCCTTTAGTTTTCCAATCTTCTCCTTGCATTATGAGATGTCATATTTCACCCACCCAATTTTTTTGTATGTAGCTGAGAAATAGGGGAAGTTGTTGTTCATTCTATCATACTTGGGAGAATCCAAGATAGTCTTGAGGTTGATAATATTTGAGGGTGTTTCTATTGACCTTGCTATCTCTATGAGTTTTTTTATTGGGAATCTAAGGAATCTCACCAAAAGATATGAAGTGATTTCGTTCTTTCCTATGACTGTCTATCATATATTTTTCAATTTGTTCCTTTTTGTTTAATTCTTGCATGTTTTATAAGCCCTTATTGTTAGTGATCTCTCTGATCTTGAAACCTTATTTTCCCTCTTTTTTTAGAAGTTTATGTGAAATTTGGGTCTGTGTCATCTATCCATCCTGAATTCTTCCCTTTGGTTCTATTTCTTTGCCAATCTTATTCTAGCATCATTGGACTAGTAATTGTATGAGGGAAGCATCCATCTTATCCTTTCTCTGTTTTTTCTTATTTTTTTTAACAAGGATATGTGATGGTTACCTATGGACCTCAAAATCTTATTCCAAGACCCTTAGTTATACCACACCCAATGATTTTGCAAATTTTAACCCTTGAAGCACTACTAATGTTGTTGCTTTGTTGTTGGTAGCTGCTTCGAAATCCCGTGAGAATTATTTGACATTTGTTTACCCCTTGGGTCATAATGACACCTCCTACTCCTACCACTCCATGCTTCTCTTTTTCCACACCATTGAAGAACAAAAAGGTGTTTCCGTGCAATTATTAGGTATTAAGGTTGCAATTTGTGGGCCCTAGCCTCCAACTTCTTGGGGAATTTCATGCCTCTTTGATTTAGGGTTGGCTACATAACATTTGTCCAATATTCTTATAGCACCCTTAGTTCTACCATATCCAATGCTAATTCCAGATTAATTGCAACATCCACTTTTGTGGTTTTGTGCTATGGGTTCTCAGGACTTGTAGATCACTAAATAGTTTCTAAGTGTATCTGAGCTTGTCTTACCAATATTAAGAAGATAATATTTTACTCTCCTATGAATGTAATATTTCCTAGGGCTTAATGTGCCTATAAATCTTAGCAATTAAATGTTGCTAATTATTATGCTTTATTGTTCATAGCTTTACCTAAAACCCATGAAAATTATACTCTCTTATGGAGGTAACGTTTCCCGTGGTGAGTGTGCTCAAAACTATTAGCCCTTAAAGCATTCTAATGTTTTTTGTTTGTTGTTCATAACTGTTCCAAAACCCCATGAGAATTCTCTTTTCTTTTTAACCTTCTAGGTCATGATGGAACCACCTACTCCTGCAGCTCATGTATTTCCCCTTGTTATATTGAAGAATAAAATGAAGTGTTTTTGTGCGTATTCAAGTTATAATGTTTCCATCTATGGGTTCTAGCCTCCTTGTTCGAGAATTTTTGGGGTTGGGTGATGAACATTAATATGATCCCCAAAGGTTCAATTAATGTAGCCAATTTTCTTTCCTAACCTCCAAGGGTGTTGTCAACATTTTCTCTCTACAATTTGCATTGGTACTATACTATGTCATAGTTATTGATGTTATAAATATTTTCTCTTATTGTAAGATTGCTTGGTTTCTATCCAACTATTTTTTACACAACAACATTTGGGAAATTATTTCTGCAATGAATCCTTTTACAATTCTAGTGTTGTTCCAAGTGAATTTCGTTTTTGAAGGTTTGACATAAAATGATTTCAAATTAGGTATTTTTCTTGTTCTTTGTAGTGTCTCTTATATACACCAGCCTTTTTCTCTTTGTGTTCCTATTCGAGTCATTTGCCAAGGTATGGTTTTCTAAGGGATGGATTCCTTTGAGATATTGAATGATTCCTAGAAGCTTCTCTTTTACCCCAATTATTTGGGGTATAAATGTTGGTTAACTGGAATTCTTGATCCAAGGAAAATTCTATAAAGGATGTTGTGATCCAGTGAGAACATTTTAGCCCTACTTTGCAGCATATTAGAATCCCATAGGGAGGCTACTCCCTGTAAATAAACTTCTTGTTTTGATGCGTAATTCATGTCTTCCCTTCCATAGAGATTTTATTAGTTCTGAGAATACAATTTCTTCATTTTATTTCTCTTGAAGGAATATTTATACCAATATTTTTATGTTGCTAACCTCCATATTTCTATGATATTAACTTCATATTTTGTTTTCTAATTTAGAGTTGGCTCCAAAGGCTTATAGCAATGTTAATCGTGAGCCATTCACATTGATTTGCATTGGTTCTTCTTTCTATTATTTGTGACTTATATTTTTACAGTAATTCACTTGCAGGCATTTCAATAGTTTATGGGTATTAATAATGTAATGTATTACAGTCCTACTATTGTTGAGTTGGCGGGTTTTGTTTCAAATCAAACTACTTTATTAATTTCCTTATTTGTTATGGAAATTAATGCACTTTGTACAATTATTTGGCATATACCTAATAGATTGGTGTGGAAGAAGACCACTACTCTTGATGAGCTTAATCGGAATTTTGTTTGTCACTAGCCATTTTATCTTGAAAATTTTACTTGAATTTTTTTATGTGCCCACTGTTGACATGCAACAGACACTAAAAGAAGATTATGCTTATCCAACAATCCTCAACTTTAGTCAACCTCTTTGGAACTCCAATGGTTTATTAACAGTTGGGTGTGGCTTTTGCGCAACCTCTGGAAACAATGTAAGGACACACCCCATATTCCTTTCTCAATGTGATATGATTTCCCAAAGGAAATGGATTTTATTCAGTATGTCCTATGCAGTTTATGGAAAAGATAAAAATATGGATTATAAAGTAACTCTGTTTAAAAAAAAAAACTAGACCCCTTAAAAGGTTTTATGATCAAAATTTTGTATGAGATAAACTTACTGAAATATTGATGTCATTGAATTAGATTCCATAGCCTAACATGTATTATTATATTAATCCAACAATATTTTATCATTGTTTGTGTATATGATTCTTGGAAATTGCTTTCTTGCAAACACAACATTTCAGCAATATTATTCCCATCACTTTCTCTCCTGGTATAGCGATGTGGATCCCATTAGTTATGGTTAGCTTGTTGTTCATGGCTTGGTTTTATATATAGATTTCTTCACACCTGGCATGGGACCAGTTCTATGGACAATCAATTTTGAAATTTATCCTTCAAAATATAGAAATATGTGTGGAAGAATTATCGCAACAATTTTTTGAATATTTAATCTGATTTCTTCAAAGAGATTCCCATCCTTGATTAATGTGTTCGACACATCCAAAACATTTATAGTATTCGTCGTTATTGTTGGGGTTTCATTCTTTTTTGTCCTTGATTTTGTTCCTAAGTTGAAAGGACTGAGCTTTGATGAGGTTGATAAATTATGACAAGCGAGATCATATAGTGGTCGTATAGGCGAGGAAGGTTCTTTTAAAAACCCGTTCTTGATGATCATCATACATTATGAAGTAGCAAATTAGATGCTGAAATATCTCGTGAGAGAGGGCATTCAAATCAATTGTTGCAAATTCGTGAATGGAATTTTTAAGGTATTATAGGATAATGTACAACTTAAATGGAATATCACCAATCATATAGGCAAGTTTTTCATGGTGGCATATTGATATGTTTTTCATGGTGGCAGTGTCATAATTTGCACTATTTCTTGATAAGATACTATTTTTTTTCATGAAAATTTCGTTGGATATGTTAGATAACAGATTCCTCTACTTACATCATTCATCAAAATCCCCTTTGAATATTTTTTTCATTTCTACCACTCCCAAAATATACGAATTTTAATTTAGCACTACCTTTGCGTATGCAAAGGATATTCTTAAAAACACCATATTATGATGTAGTTACTTTGCAATTTGATTTTATTTGAAATTAATTTTCTAATATTTTACACATTATTTTATGTATATTGTTTGAAATTTCTACCATCATATCAATTTCATGGATAAAGGATTTCTTATTGTTGTTAAATATATGACTGTGCAAGAACTACCTCCAAATTCGATTGTGAAAGATTTTCTAGGAAACATAACTTACGGTAGTTCACTTTTACATCTTATGGTTTGTTAGTACAAGAGGATTTGAGGCCAAGAAAGAATCAAAAACCATTAGTGATCCTTGTCAGAAGCTGAAACTAGGTGATTTAGTTGAATTGACTATGCAATGCCACATATGTTTTTGTTTGAATACAGGAAAGAAATAAGTCAAATGTTTTGGTAAGGCAGATGAATGCTAGGATGAAACAAGCCATATGCTAGGAAATAATTCACAAGTTGAAGCTATGACATCACTTATGTAGCAACTTACCAATTTTTTTTGGAGTGAATTAGAAATAATGATGACCAAAATATTTACCTTGTTGAATTCCAGTCAACAACAAGGTTCAATGTCATTACACCAATATGCTTGTTATGAGCTCAACACATAACTTATGGAAATTGAGATTGGGTGGGAAGGATAAAAATCGTTCCTCACAACCACCAAAGATAAACCCAATTGGAAACTTTCTTTGTGGAGCTTATAATTAATATCATGACGACCACAATGTTTTTGCAACAAATTCATTCCACTCTTTGAATAATTTAAATCACGTCATTTTAACAAGGCTAGGAGATAGGTATGGATAACCAGGAGAGGAAGGTTTGGGATTGTCTGGTCTATTTTGATTCTCATCCTTCTATTTCAATTATTTAGAGAAAATTATATATTCAAATATGAACTCAACTCAAATCAAACTAAAATAGAGAATCCTAATTATGAAGATGTTTTTCTATCCACCACCTTGCAATGATGTATTTGTTTTTAATTATACTTGAATTTCACTAATAATAACCTAGATTTATATATTTATTTTAAAACCAAATTTACATAATGGTAAACATACGAATATCCCTTTAAGTATGAGCTAAAGATGGTTCAAAGAATCTCAACTTTAGCCCACTAATTTTTGTGTGAAGTTTTATTAGAGCCATTATTTGTTTGTTTGTTTTGGTTAGAAAAAGGGTTTGCACTTGGTTTTATGTGACTTCCAATTTATCATTTGTAGCATGTTAAGAAATGGAAAAGAATAATGTGTGATATTTATCTTGCAGAAATTGATGTTGAATGAAATGATATAGAGTTGAACCAAGCTACAGTATTCTTTGGTAAAGGCAGAAGAACATCTTAAAAAGCTGCCTACAAATACACAGATATAGAGTTTGAACACAAATAATATATGGATTTTTATTTTGCAGATATGTTATTTTTTCTACCCAAGATATCACAACAAGAAAAATATTGATATTGTAGGAATTGTTTGAGGACGTCATAAAGGTCGATTTTTTTTTATGTCTTATTTGATTGATACCTTCTCATGACAGGAAGGATTTAAATATGAATTAATATGTTCATGAAACAAAACAAACTCAAATTTTATAGATACAAAATATTAAAAAAGACTATGTTCCTTCATTTGATTGTTAATTGACTCTGGTGTGGACATGTTACAAGAAATGGGATAGGAAAAAGGATGGGAAGACAATGCAGAGCATGTCTTGGATATGATTCATTTGTTTTTGGAGATATTTTAGGTGCCTGAACCATCAACTTTGGAAATGTTTCCAATATTCCTATGGTTTTTAATGTTGTGATTCTTTCATGTCATGGTTATTTTGGGAGGGTAAATGTTTTAGGAAAGGTAGACAAGGCACTAGTGGACAAGTAATTTTTTTTTTTTATAATTGCAATGTTCATTCCATGATATCCTCAATTTATTGTTTGATTATATTTTTAAATGTGTTATTGTTATTTTTTTTTCTTTTAACTATGAAATTGCAAAATACTTGGTATTATCTCCATTAAAAAACATCTAGAGCTTGAAGTTGAGTTTAGTATTACACAATATTAATTGATATCCTTTTAGTTGTTTTCTATTAAATTAGTTTCATGACTATTACAAAAGTTTACCTTAATTTTGTTATTTGAGCATAGGTTGTATATATATTTGACTAAGTTCACGCGTTAGAGAATGAAATGTTGTTACGAATAAAATGACAAGGGTTAAATATCACACCACAGATTATTTGTTTTAACAACTTATCTACAGCCTGAGCTTTTTCGCATGTAACTTAGCTGGCATGATTATGCCTATGATTTCTCTGAAGGTTGAATACTAAGTTATTAAGGTGCTATTTTATATGGTGATGTTTTATTTGTTTTTTTTATACAAGTCATATGGCCACATAATGGCGATTATCCCCAACTAAAGAAAACTTGTGCGCATTTCTTTCTTTTATGAGGGGAAATGGCATTGACATTGTTGATGTTGAGGTATATGTCATATAAATAATTTACATTATACTTTACCTTATATTCAAATATTTATCATATTTCATGTCTTATACTCTGCATTGTATCTTCTTTGATTTTCAAGAGAGGAACTCAATATTGATGGTAAGAAGCAGGAATTGAAGAAAGAGGGGAATAATAACACTAGAGTGACAAATATAAAAAGAGAGAGAAGAGCATTGATTTAGTGACACCCTTAGAGCTAATATCCTACACAAGAGACACACATAAAGACTGATGGTCAAGTCTTTAGATTTAGTAAACTCACTTTCAATTCCTTGACAACACAATGATAATGTTTTGAAATGATGAAACAATATTTCATGTGTAAATTGTAGTCCAACCAATATTAAGTTGGAAATAATACTTGAAATGTTATATAATAAAATTTATATGGTTGAAATTAATTTTATTTACACTTTTAATATTATTTAGTATTGTAATTAATATATGTGACTTTGCATTATCATATTAGATGAACATGCACATTGTATGACATTTTTTTTAATCCAGTCACAAAATCATACTAATTTATTTATGTTGATTAATAATGAACACATAAAATCAATCTAAAACTACCAAATTATTAGTTTATATTCATTAATGATGAACACAAATAAAATAAATATATGACTAAATTAGTCATTTATAATGATTATGAATGAAATGAATAAAAACTACTAAATTAGTCGCTTATATAATGAATATGAAACTACCAAAAAAAGATAAATGATTACTATAAATGATAAATTTGTGATTCCAAATGATGACTAAATTTTGTATATATATAACTATTAGTAGCTAATTTACAGTATCTTATAACACGACTAAAATTTAGTCATATTTCATTGGCAATTAATTGGTTTCAAATGATGACTAAGATTTTCATATATGTGACTGTTAGTAGATAATGTATTGTATTGTATAATGCGACCAACATTTTGGTCATATTTCTTTGGTCATTAATTGGTTTTCTCAGGTAATCATATATTAATATATTTTGTTGTATATTTAGTCATTAATTGTGGAAATTAATGACTGAATTAATGACCAAATTTATGACTAAATATAATACTAGATGATAAAATTGAGACAACTAATTAATCACTAAGCTAAAAACAACTAAAAGTTGGTTGTGTTATAAGATACTGTAAATTAGCTACTATTTGTCACTGATTAAAAAATGGTCATTTATATGCAATTTTAGTCACTTTTTTAGTAACTAATTAGTCATTTTGTACTAGTGTTAAGTGATGAGCCTTATCATTGGGTAATTATATGGACCTTAATACACCTCCAAGCTTATTAAAATCAACTCTTCTCATAATTCCTTACATGTTTTAATTATATATTTCTTAATGAGATGATTAAAAGTAAGATGTATGTCTAGTGGTCTAATGTGCATTAATTGTAGGTTTTTGAGAGCAAATAATTGCAATTTTGGCTAATTAAGGGAATAAACTCAAATGAGACAAGGAGGAGAGATTATAGGAGATAGATCCTCCCCATCAAATCGTCACTCATTCAAATATTCCTAAATCAAATCACACTAGCTCGAAGTTGCAAGCAACCGAGTCATGGAAATCATGGGCAACCGAGCCAGTAACAGTTAAGAGTCAGTCCATCTTGAGTTTGGGAGCCAAGCCTCTCTAGATTTAGAGAAGTCATTAGAGACTTCAATTGTATAAATAAGGAAGCCTAGAGCCTCATTAGGATTCAATTTTTTTATGTAAGAGCACTAAACATTTTCAAGTTCAAGCTTTGTGGCAAAACATTGTTATGTAATTTTTTTGATATGATAATGAGAATGAGCATTTCCTTGATCTAGCACTGAGTTGACTCAGAGAGCTAAAGCTCTAGAGTTAGGTCCCAACCCTAGAAAAAAGGGCTCCTCTTCTTGTACTTGTATGTTTAGGTTATTTCATAGATTAAGTGTTGAATTGATTTTAGCATTGTTTCATTACAAGTAGTGGTACATTTGATTAGTTTTCTTCCATTTGTGCATAGCTTCAACAGTAGTATAGACAGGTAAAGGAATACTAAAAAGGCTAATAGCAGATGGATTTGGCCTCACTCCTCCCTTCAGGGACCATGGTTTGAGGAAAAACTCCAATTCATCCCCAAAAAGACAGAATTCTGATTTCTTATAGAATTTAGGGTTTTCTACTGCTTAGGCCAACATCTTTTCAATTTCCAAGGATAGATTTCAATTGTCATTTATGATATCTTCATCTTTTTATTATATTTCATGGTGTTTCACAATCTTTTGCAAGTATTTCCATGCATGAACTAGGCAACTAAATAATAAAATTTTGTTTTCTTAAGTTGATTGGAAATATTCCTTGTTTCATATGATTCATGGATAAATGCCAGTAATGTATGTATTGCAGGAGTTTTAATAGTGCCAGAAGATCTCATGCCAGCAACCCCAGACTAATCTCATCCATCCATGATCACCAAAAGCCACCAAGTCCCCCAACTAAGTCATCATTCCATAAGAACAACTTTCTAGGTTTGTTGAGAAAATGTAGCCATCTTACAAACTCTGTTTTGAGTTCTAAAGAAGTCCTAGGCACTCCCTTTCCCTATTACTTCCATCATTAACCTTCCATAAGCCCTATACCACCTTCAAAATCACTCCTATTTCTCTCGACTGGATCCTGTAGGAATACAGGGGATCCTGGAGGAATACAGGGGATCTTGTAGGAAGCATTAGGACATCCTGTAGGACGACCTCTAGTGGCTTGTTTTGAGGCCGATTTGAGGAAAAAGCATCCAGGAAGATAGGAGAAGACCTCTACTTTCCTCCCAAACCATTTGAACATTCATCACCATCTCCAACCCACCTACCACATCAACAAGAGTATTTAGCATTCACATTTTCACAAAAAAAAGACAAAAAGGAAAAAATAGTTATTGTGTTCATTCATATGCACAATAGTAGAATGTTTGGTTATTTCAGATTGCATGCCTAGGATAGTTAGGATTACACACATGTTAGCTTAGAACTTTTCTGAAGTAATATTCTTAGAAATTAGTTAGATGAGTGGTATGTTTAAAGCATTGATTTCAATATTTCCTTATTATAGTAGACAATCTTCCAATTCTCCCAATTAGTGCAAAATTCCCCTTTCTTCATCGGTAGTCAAACTTTTTCTGAATCAATAGAAGGCTGGTTTTCGAAACTATAGTTGTCTATTGCCAACTTAGCAATGACAAAGAGTGGACCCATCACATATGCTTGTGTATACAATACTGCCACCTCCATGTTTGTACGAACCCTGAGTTGATAAAGTAAAGTTGGTAGCCCCAAGAGTTGCAACATTCTTGCTGCAATACTGGTGCTCATTTCTTTTTGGCACCATTGTCAGGGAGGTGTTTGAGTAAGATGTGATTTCTTATTTATTTCTTCCATTTCTTATCTCTTTCATTATGCTATTAGCTTCATTTCTACAAGAGTAATTGTAAGTTGGTTTTCTTTCTTTTCCATTTTGCAAGTGAGATTTCATTCAATAGTTAGTATTCATTCAATTTGTTATTTTAATTCTACGATTAGTCTCAAAGCTTGAAAAAACACAAAACAAAACAAAAGCACTTCTTTCATGCCTCATAGGAATAGGGATAACTTAGGAAAATTTCTGCGAAATACCCCCCACCTCTTTAAATAGCCAACCTTCCCTCTTCTTCTGTGGTTGTGAATTGGAAGACCCCTTAGGTGAACAACCAAAGATTTTTGAAGAGCCTACAGGAGGAGAAGAAGAAGGAGAACCCATTAGACTGACCTAATGGTTGATAATAGGAATGGCAGAGGAGATAGAGAAATAATTGAGGGTGATTTTCCCATTAGAGAAACCAATGGGGATACCAAGATGAAAAACATATGCCTCTCTGCTCTTCCTCACTTCCATGGCTTGACCTCAGAAGATCTAGATACTTTCTTGTTTGAGTTCACTTTCATATGCAGAACTTATAATTACACTAGTGATGATCAGGAGTTGAAATTATTCCCATCCACTCTCAAAGATGCAGCTTTGTGCTGGTTCATGGGTTTACCCGGGGATAGCATCACAACTTGGGCTCAAATTCAACAAGTATTCAACAAAAAGTATCAAGACTACTGTATGTCTAAAGACACTAGAGAGGAAATTTTTAGGATGACCTTAGGGCATGATGAATATTTAGAGGATTATAAAGACAAATTCCATCTTAGCTACAAAAGGGCTAGGTGCACACTTGACCCTGAGTCGCTGAAGCTAGTCCTGCTCAGAGGGATAAGGGAAGATATTTTGGATACCCTAAACCTGGTAGTAGGAGGGGACATTTACCAATTACCCTATAAATATATCAAGACTGTCTTTAATAATCATTCTAGGGTAGCTATGAAAAAGGGTAGGGTTAATCAACGAATGACCAACTCATCCTCTTCCAAAACATCCATAAAAGGTGAAATTGGAAATATGCTGGAAGATTTCAAGAGTGAAATGTTGCAAACCCTCACCCTATAGATGGACACTATGCACATCAAGAGAAAGCAGGATGAAGCAAAGAGAGCATTACCCATATTCTACCATAGATGCAAAAGGAAGCATCCTAGGAATGAATGTGCATTAAACCTTATACAAATCTGCTAGGTCTGTGAACATCAGTAGAAAATTGTGAAATTAGTGACTAGGTGAATAAAAAAGTTAGTCACCACAACTTTTCCAACTAAAATACTACCAAAATTAGCAATATTAAGAGACCAAACTAAAAATGACTAACATAAATGACTAATTTAGTCCCGAATTAAAATATATGACTAGCTAATAAGTAATACTACTAAAAATGACGTCCACATGGGGTAGCTCAAGCGGCAATGGCCGTGGAAATGAAGTCTCACCGAACCGGAAGTCTTGGGTTCAAATCTTGGGCTACCCTTCCCCCGTTGAGGGGTACTTAATGGACATGTAAATCGGAGAGTCCCACCCCAGCCTACAAAAAAAAATACTACTAAAAACGACTAACATGACTAACTAATTTAGTATAGGAACAAAAATATGACTACCTCACAAAAGCTACAATAATATGAATTAATCATTTATGTTAGTCATTTTAATTACTTCACTTCAACAATCTAAACTTACAAGTCATAGGGGATTCAAAGGTTGTTTTAGATTGGATGAATGGTTATACTTCCTTGTACACTTATTTATTGGATCAAAGGATGATTAAAATTATGGAGCTTATTTGAATCTTTAGGGTCATATCATTTGATCACATTCACGGGGAATCAAATTCAAAGGTTGACAAATTATCGAAAAGGGGAGTGGGCCAATGCCTCCTTTTGCAACATGAAATGACCACCTATATATGTTGCAACAACCTTGCCAACTCATTTAGTTAGTTGCACATATATTTCACATTTCTTCTTCATCTTGCAAAGTGGTAGTGCTAAGGAGAGGGTATGAACTTTGATCAAAGAATGTTCACTTAGTACCACTACCAAATTTCCTTCGTACAACTTGTCAAATGTCTTAAGTTTGCTTCACAACTTCTCATGGTGCTTAAATTACTTTTCTAAACCTCTAATCACTAGTACAAAATGGCTAATTAATTACTAAAAAAATGATTAAAAATTGCATATAAACGACCATTTTTCAGTCGGTGACCAATAGTGGCTAATTTACACTATCTTATAACGAGACCAACTTTTAGTCATTTTTAGTCATTAATTGGTCGTCTCAATTTTATCATCTAGTAGTATATTTAGTCATAAATTTTGTCATTAATTTAGTCATTGATTTAGTCATTAATTACCACATTTAATGGCCAAATACACAACAAAATATTCTACTACATGGTCACCCTTGAAAACCAGTTAATGACCAAAGAAATATGACCAAAATGTTGGTCGCGTTATAAGATATTGTAAATTAGATACTAATAGTCATATATATGTAAAATTTAGTCATCATTTTAATCCAATTAGTGACCAAATAAATATGACTAAATTTCAGTCATGTTATAAGATACTGTAAATTAGCTACTAATAGTCGTATATATGCAAAATTTAGTCATAATTTGTAATCACAAATTTATCATTTATCTTTTTTAGTAGTTTCATATTCATTATATAAATGATTGATTTAGTATTTTACATTCACTTCATTTACATTCATTAATAATCATTATAAACGACTAATTTAGTTGTTGTATATTCATTTTATTTGTGTTCATCATTAATCAATATAAATTACTAATTTGGTAGTTCTAGATTGATTTTATATGTTCATTATTAATCAACATAAATTAATTTGTATTATTTTGCGACTAAAATTTCAAAAAATGTCATACAATGTGCATGTTCTTGTAATATGAAAACGCAAAGTTACATATGTTATTTGCAATACTAAATAAGATAAAATACAACTATAAATAACTTCAACCACATAAATTATATTATATGAAATGTCAAGTATTACAATATGAGTTTCCAACTAAATATTGGTTGGACTACAATTTACACATGAAATATTGTTTTATCACTTCAAAACATTATCATTGTGTTGCCAAGGCATTGCAAGTGAATTCACCAACTCTAAAGGCTTGACCATCACTCTGGATGCTGGATATTGGCTTTAAGGGTATCACTAGACAAGTTCTATTCTCTCTTTCTTTTTACATTTATCGATCCAATGTTATTATTCTCCTTTTTCTCCAATTCTTATTTCGGTATTGTGTGCAGGAAGGGTCATACTCACATTTTCTACCATATTCCATAGCTCTAATGACTGCAATCAAACACAATAAAGATCAACATATCACATATCTCAATCACAACGTCTATCATTACCAACTCTTACAAGGAAAGAGTACATATTAAATAAGTAATAGTTGATAAGTTAAATATTGATGTGACTAACCTGATAGCATCCAAATACCAAAAGCTAACAACTATTACAAGGAAACAAATACATATTAAATAAGTAAAAGTTTTGAAGTCAAATATTAAATGTAACTAACTTGATAACATCTAATTACCAAAACTTTTGAATATCTTGGATGGAATACACATGAATGGAATTTATTTCCACTACAACTTAGTTCATGTACACATTCACCTAATTTTCCAAAACAAAAAGACCATACCCTAACTTACAACAACAAAATATTCTCCATTTGTATCCCAACAAACTAAGTGCACAAGCTTTGTATACCTCTGAAACAATAAATATATTAAAGATACTAATCATTTCAAACTCTTTCTTTATCTAAATCTGATAAACGTTTACAACTATTGAAGATATTTCCAGAAAATATTTAAAAAATTAGAAGATACAGGCATCACATGTGGAAACTGCAGATACCATAAGTAAACCAATTTCAGCAAAACTAAGAGAATCAACAAACTCATAACCTTCATCCAATCTTTCTTAGAAGTTTAGTGTGGATAACAAAACATTGAATGTGAATGCAATATAACACAAAACATACCTGTAAAGAATGCAAATTGTGCTCAGTCTCAACATCAAAAATTGATACAACTTTTTTTGCATTGCCTGCAAGAAGTTTTTCGACTCCTATTTGAAATCGCCCTTGACTCATACTACCCTATGAAGTAAGTGAAATCAAGAATAAGTCTTTCATAATTTAATGTGTACAACATCTTATCTAGCATAGTGCATTCATCGCGATTAATTACACAGTTAAAAAGATTATACTTTATAAATTGTCCACCTTAAAAGTTTTTGTGCAACTGTGTTGATTAACACTGCAATAACGCATTTCATTTTCTCCATCACAAGCGTAGAGAAAATCATTGTTTTGATGGAAATCAAGAGACATAACAATTCCTAAATGACTAGTAAACGTTCTTAATGAATAGCTTGGTTGTAACAAATAACAACATGTTAGAATGATTTGACCTATCAAACACAAGATTTCAAAGCTACCACTCTTTAAGACAGAATACCCATTGAGTAAATGCTTCGATGAAATCGACTTATAACGACAATCCTACACCTAAACTATTATAAATATTTGAAAATAAATTAATAATAAATAAATCAAATGCTTGCATGTCCGAAGAAGGTACCAAAGCAGCCCAATCAATGAAAGTAGTAGCATGTGCTAGATGGATATCATCTAGAAACTAGTGCACATAGACAAAAGAAATGCTAAGATTTGGAGGAAAACAAAATTATAAGCCCATTATGTCACAAAAATAAAAGACAAAATGAAAAATCCAAGCATCATTTGGGGAAAGGATGAATTGTTCAACTTCAAAGTTTAAGAGGACAACAGTATTAGAAAGTTACAAAAATATAAATTATGCTACTAAGATTTCAAGCAAACATATCATACAGGTCCCTTGATCATTAGACATATGCAACAATATATAAAATGTGTTGCTAATATCTTAAGAAAACCTATCTTGCAATTCGCTCAATGGGCATTATTTGAGAGGGGATGATTGAACCATCTTTTAATTTTTAAAGGAAAAACAATACTTGACATCCAATTGCCAAATGTTTTGGATAAATTTGATGAAATACACATGAATGGAATTTATTTTCAATGCATCTCATTTCATGCACGCATTCACCTTCTTTTCCATAACGAAAAGACCATACCCTAACAAAATCTTCTCTTACAATGTCAAAATATTCTCCACTTGTGTCCCAGCAAACTAAGTGCATGGGTTTTGTATGCCTTAGAAATAATAAATATATTAAAGATACTAATCATTTTCAAGCCTTTCTTTATCTAAATCTAATCAATGTTTACAACTAGTAAAGGTATTTCCAGAACAAATTTAAAAAATTAGAATATATAGGCATCACATGTGGAAACTACAGATAGTCTATGTAAACCAATTTAATCAACAAACTGAGAATCTTCATCCAATATTACTTTGGATTTTGGCATGCATAACAAAAGATTGAATGTGAATGCAAGATAACACAAAACATACATGTAAAGAATGCAAACTGCGCTCAGTATCAAAATCAAAAATTGATACAAGATTTTTTGCAGCTACTACAAGAAGTCTGCCAACACCTGTTGAAATCACACTTGACTCATAACACCTTGTGAAGTAATAAGTCTACAGTGGTTGCAAGAAGTCTACCAACTCCTATTTTCTGCAGGGGTTGCAAGAAGTATACCAACTCCTATTTTAAAATGCACTTGACTCATACCACCTTGTGAAGTAAGTAAAATCAAGAATAAGTCTTGCAAAATTTAATGTGTACAACATTTCATCTAGCATAGTGCATTCATCGCAATTAATTACACAGAGCTAAGAAAACACATACTTCTCTAAATTGTCCACCTTAAAAGTTCTTATGCAAAATAAATGATTAACACTACGATAACGCATTTCATTTTCACGACCACAAGAGCAGATCATATCATTGTTTGGATGGAAATCAAGAGACATACTGGTTCGTAAATGACCAATAAATGTTTTCAATGAATAGCTTGGCTTTAAAAAATAACAATATGTTAGAATGATTTGACATGTCTAATACAAAAAAGGCTTTTAGGCTAATGGAAGAAATATGAAAACTAGATAAAAATAAACATAATTAATGGTATCTCACTTGAACCTTTTAGTGTTAGATCATTGATGGCAGCATGTGGTGGTTTGATTGTGTGAAGCGACAATTTATGAATCGATGTTGTTAGCCTCAGCATTGCATCTCAGATTTGGATCATGTAATTTCCTGGATCATCATTATTGGTAAGTTTTATAGGTGGTTATAGTTTGTTAGTTTGGTGCCTAATTAGTTTATGGATAGGGCATATAGAACTAACTACTCTCCATCTGGGCAAAGCTCTTTCCGCGGGCTTGCTTGCTTAAAAGGTACTACACTTGCTTTTCTCTTTTTCATAGTTGGCTGGAATCGATGGCTTGGGAATGAATATTTTCAACCATGGGAAGGGGAAAAAATATGTGCTACAATGAGGTAGGTGACACAATGAGGTAACAGAAATGAATATATGCCACTAGGTAATCGATAACATCTCACTTCACCCATTGCCAATTGGTCCACCAGATGAAAGACATTAAACCTTGTTGTTTACATATAAGCATATAAATTGATCCATGCCCAACTTATTTACCCATCCTAGTAGGTCAATTATCATAGTAGACATTACCACCCACCTAAAGAGCCAGCAGAACAACCAACAACATTACCACAGCCAATAGTTAGCCCAGTAGCCAGAGCCAGCAAGTAACTAGCCCACTTTAGGCCAATAATATTATATTAAACTATAGGATCTTAAATTCACGTTGAATCAGTGAAGTATTTAGTAGAGTGTGGTTCAGAGTGACTAAATAATTCCTATTGCAAAAAATTATGGAGAGCACTAAAGTCCTTATCAAGGAGAACACCTCTCGAATACTATCCTAGCTACTACTCATCGATGAGCTTATCATTATCTGTACCACTCAATAATGGAAGTACAAATTCACTTTCCTTCCATATGCAGTGATTGGGGGGAACCCGCTTTCACTTACCTCTCTTGAAATGGAAATTGTTACAAAGGAGAAAGTAAACCTCAACCTTATGCCTTAGTGTTGGAAATAATACTAAGAGAGGGGGG
>APFE031746403.1:0-10501 GCA_000404065.3 Pinus taeda | reverse complement strand
CCCCCATCTTGGTCAAACAGTCAGTACTGGACAACAACCCATGACTTCACAACCATGGTTGGTGCAATACCAACAACCGCAATTCCAACAAGCTTACCAAGGATATGAGCAACAAGTCTTTGCAAGTAATGGGTAGCCGTATTAACCATATCATAATGGTTATGCCCATCAACCTTACCAAAGTTACCAACGTCAAGTGCATTATGCTGGTATGCAAAGACCAACTGCTCAAACAATTCCATCTTATCCTGGGCATGCTTAGCCAAGCCTGAATCCACAGTTGCCTTTTGTGGCGACTTTAGAGTTACTAGATCTAAATCAACTAACAAACGATCCAATTGCTCACGCCCCTTGGTGGCTGGCGATTCCGCATAAACTTCCGTCTGATATTCCTAAATTGAATGGAAATTCGGGTGAAGACCCATCGAATCATGTGATGACCTTTCATCTGTGGTGTTCATCCAACACTCTCAATGATGATTCGATCAGGCTTCGCCTCTTTCAGCGAACGTTAACTCGTCCAGCAGCAAAGTGATATATCGAATTGCCTAGAGCTTCGTTTGATAACTTCAGTACCCTAGCCACAACCTTTTTAACCCATTTTCAGCTACCCATAAGGTACGAAACAGGAACTGAGCTACTTACCAATTTCAAACAAACGACGGCCACTCACATATCCGATCATATTCATGAATAGCGACGTTGTCGTAGAATGGTAAAAATGTATGTTCCTGATCAGCTATTGGCTGAATGGTTTATTAAGTCATTGTTACCAGCTATTACAGAAGATGTGGCAAAGGGAGGAGTCGTCACTGAAGAGCAAGTTATTGCTCGTGCACAATATCTAGACTTGATTTATACTCAGTCTGGCATGCTCTACGATAAAATCCCTGATGCTCCTAGACCAGAATTTTCCGTTCCTCCCCCTCCTAAATCAAACAAAGACTCTCATGCTGGTGATGGCGTGATAGGTACGACAAGCAGTAAAACTGTAAAGGCTACGTCGAAAAAGGCCTGCACGGTTTCGAGTCAAAACGCAAATGAGGAACTTCTAGCCTCGGAAGTAAATGCCGTGTCGATAGACAAAGGCAAAGAACCCAAGCAACCAGGAGGCAAGAAGAAAAAACAAGGGAAGAAGAAGAACCAGGAGGACTCATCTCCTAAAAAATCTTCTGCAAACCCTTCTGGGGATAAGAAACAAAAAATTCCATGCCTAATATGTGACGAGGATCACTGGACCAGAGAGTGTCCATATAAATATGAACTTAGAAAATTCGTCAAAAGTTCAAAAACCTCAGTTGTATTGACTGATCCATTTCTGAACCCAGGAACAAATCTGGTTGCTAGCAAAAATGCTTCCCCGTCCCAAGTGCTAATGTTGTCGGTTTCAAAGCAACTGAATGATGCTCTCATATCGACAAGGAGTAAAGATTACGAGAATCCACAGATGTTGAACAACAAGGATAATGATCAGCCTAGTAGTTCAACAACAACTTCGACCGAAGTTGTGCCACCCATCATTCTTGAATTAACGATAAAACTGCCAAAGGGAGTAGTACATAAATCGATGTTTAATCCTTGTGCCAGAGCAACACAACACTATAATATAGTGGAGGATTTAGCCCAATCGCCCTCCGCAATGTCGACTCTTGATGTACTGCAAAATTGCCCCTCCCAAAAGTAGGATTTATTATCAGCAATAGGTGGGATTGACCCAACGGATTCCAATATTGTGTCTTTTAATCACAAAGGATACGACCCACAGTTACCAGCCCAACTAGATTTCCTCATTCAAGTGAAAGCCCTCAACAAAATTGTTCATAGAACAATTATTGATGAGGGGGCATCCACATGTATTATGTCAATGAATTGCTGGAAAACTCTAGGGTCTCCATCCTTGTTGCGATCATCAACAACATTAAAAGCATTTGATGGATGAACATACACCCCGTATGGGATATTAAGTAACTTGCAAGTCGAACTAGGGGGAAAAACAGTAGAAATTCATGTTGAAGTTATCGACGGAAACCTCGATTACAACATCCTACTGGGAAGACCCTGGATATGCCATGGCAGCCGTTGTGTCGACCTACTTTAGGAAAATTTCATTTCCTTCCCAAGGAGGAATTACAATCATTGACCAACAAAATTTTCTCCCCAACAGTTCACAAGTTACGGGAAGCATTCTGATGATCCATGGAAGCCCTAGTGTGCTTCAAAATATCGGAGTAGGCCTACTAAAAGACCCCACATTAATGGGAACTTTTTCCCTACTACCTCCAACCAATTTGGCGGAAGTGGCTAACGTAGGAACCTGCAATATGATATCTTCCATTCAAAAGATGTCAGAAAATGATGTTAAAATGGATCATCTGCAGGTATTGCCTCTAACCCCACTAGAAATATTATAGCAATCAATGTTTTCAGCATGGGAGGCAAACCTGTATCAACGCTCATCAAGCGTTTGGACAGATAGGTCTAAGGAATATGGCACCCCTTTAGATCCTTGGTCGCAAGTACACTTTACAGACGAAGGAATCGTTCAATCAATGATGATTGACGGGGCACCGTGGGAAGATTACCACCATCGTTCCCATCTTCTGAATTGGAAAGAACATAATTCAAGCCACCTAGACCATCCTTCAATTTTTGACTTTTTGTCGAATACTGTGAATACGGTGGATTCCGAGAGAAACCTATCCAATATTGAAGAGACTACCGCCATAAATATCTCAACCAAAACAGATGTTGTAGAGAATATTCATGTCGGCAAATCTTGTTCTTCTTTAGAACTGGAAATATATAATGCTCTCTTTTGCGAGTTTAGAGATGTCTTTGCTTGGTCATATGATGAAATGCCAGGTATTGACTCGAGCATAGTTGAACATGAAATTAAGATGTATCCAGATGTCAAACCGATACGACAACGGCTACAACAGGTGCACCCTAAGAAAGTTGTTGCCATCAAGGCGGAAGTTGAAAAAATCCTCCATGCTAGTTTTATTTACCCGGTTCCTCTGACCGATTGGGTATCGACTATTGTTCCTGTGATGATGAAACAAGGAACGATTAGAGTGTGCGTCAATTACAGGGATGTAAATCAAGCTTGTCCGAAAGACAACTACCCTACACCCTTTATTGACCAGATAATTGACGAATGCGCCAGATGTGAAATCTTTTCATTTGTGGATGGATTTTCCGGGTATAATCAAATAAATATCCGCCCACATGACCAGTCAAAGACTGCATTTATTTTTCCGTGGGGCACGTTCGCATATCACAAGCTACCCTTTGGTTTAAAGAACGCAGGGGCAACTTTTCAAAGAGCAATGAACTATGCTTTCCATGACATCAAGAACATCGTTCAACCATATCTCGACGATCTTCCAGCTCATTCGCGAAAGAGGACTAATCATCCGCAGCATTTGAGAGTAATATTTCTACGTTGCCAACACTACAAGATACGACTCAACCCGCACAAATGCGTGTTTTGTGTCAGTTCTGGTCATTTACTTGGCTTCGTGGTCTCAAAGGATGGGATTCGTCTCAACCCATGTAAGGTTCAGGAAATCATTGATTTGCCTCCACCTTCAAACTTGCTTCAGATTCAGAAAATCCAAGGGAAAGCAAACTTCCTTAGGAGGTTCATTCCAAATTACGCCAAACTAGCTAAAGGTTATACTCATCTATTGGAAAAATAAGTACCCTTCATTTGGGATCAGGTCGCGCAAGTTTCCTTTGATGCTTTAAAGCAATCTTTAATAAAAGCGTCATTAATGTATGCTCCTGATTATAAAAAAGGCTTTAACTTGTATCTGGCTGCAGCAGATACGACCATAGCGATGGTTTTAGTTCAAGAGGATAATGGAATTGAACATCCTATATATTATTTAAGACAAAACTTAAATGATACGGAAATGAAATACTCCTACATTGAAAAGCTAGCCCTAGCCGCTGTTCAAGCGATACAGAGATTTCAACACTACGTCCTCTTAAGAAAAACTACCATTTTATCAGATTACAACCCCATGACTTATATATTGTCGCGACAATTGTTGGGGGGCAAATATTCAAAATGGACAACAATTTTACAAGAGTTTGATCTGGAATTCAAAAAATCCAAATCAAAGAAATCCCTAGTATTCGCGGAGTTACTATGTGATCTCCCATCATCATCCAACGATGCAACATCCGAAGAAGCAATCGTGGATGAAAATCTGTTTCTGATATCTTCAAGCAATCTGTGGTACAGAGATATAATCATCTATCTCTAGACATAAACATATAGGTCTAATACCTCATGCTCTGAACATCAATGCATTCGATACCAAGCGAAAGACTACGTGATCGTCGATGATACCCTTTACCGTCGCGGTATCGATACAATTTTGCGGAGGTGCCTCACCCATGAGGAGACCGAAAAAGTCCTGAATGTTTGTCATTCAGGCGCATGTGGGGGGCATCAATCTAGTTATGCTACAGTGGAAATAATTTTTCGAGCAAGATACTTCTGGCCAACAATGTTCAAAGATTTCATAACCGCAGTTAGAAGTTTCCATGCTTGCCAAATTTTCGATAGCAAAACCAGAAGACCACCCACATCGTTGCAACCAGTAGTTGCTGTTGGGCCATTCACAAAATGGGGCATAGGTTTTATGACATGTAACCCCACCTCGGTCGGGGGGCATGGGTATATCATAGTCGCGGTAGACTATTTTACCAAATGGGCCAAGGCGATGCCTACATTAAACAACAGTGGCGAAACGGCTGCCCTTTTCTTTTTTAATCACGTAGTCTCCAGAATCGGTGTTCCACAGGCCATAGTCACAGATCATGGATTGCATTTTCACAATCACATGATGGTTGAGTTGGCTGCCAAATTAGGACTGTCTCGCGACAGCTCTACTTCGTACTATCCGCAAGCTAACGGACAAGTTGAGGAAATCAACAATGTCCTGAAGCGCATGCTGCAAAGAATGATCGGAGTCCATAAATAGAATTGGCACCTAATCCTGTACTCGGCCTTGTGGGCATACCAGACATCGGTAAGAAATGCAACTGGGTTTACACCTTTTCAACTTGTGTACGGTCTGGAAGCAATCTTACCTGTTCAATGTGAAATCTCATCCCTCAAACTCGCAGTCAACCTTCTCCCCGGAACCTCAGAAGAAGAGGCTCGTTTCTTGGAACTAATCCAATTGGATGAAACCCATCGTGATGCAGATTCAGTTAACGAAGCTCATAAGAAACGAGTCAAAGCGCAGTTCGACAAAAATGTCAAACCTCGCGTCTTCTCAGAAGGTGACCTGGTCTTACTTCACGACTAGGAATCCGGTAAGTTGGGAGCAGGGAAATTCAAATCGTTATGGATGGGTCCCTATATTGTTAAGCGTGTGTTAGCAAAAGGAGCCTATGAATTGATGGACTATGATGGGATTCCACTGGCGCAACCTCACAACGGGTTGTACCTCAAGCGTTACTATGCTTAATTCCGCATAGTAATCCTTATGCTTTTGTTACATTTTTGTTTTCACTAAGAGTAATTATTTTGGTTAGGTAATCCACTTTTTTGCATTCGTTGCAGATGTCGAACCTATTAGAATCATTTGTTGGATATGTCGATGGAGCGAGTCGTAGTTCGCGGAACCTATCTTCTGCGGCATGGGCCATTTTCAATCCCAGCGGCGAGTTAGTAAGTTTCAGAGGGGTATGTAATGGTCAATCGACGAACAATATCACTGAATACAATGCATTGATAGAACTCCTCTCTGATGCCATCACGCATGGCATATGCCGACTCGTTGTCAGGCTAGACTCACAACTTGTCATTCTACAACTCATTGGCATCTATTCCGTATGGAATCCAGCTATCTATCGCATGTTCCTAAGAGTCAAGATTTTGGAAAGATAGTTCGATTTCATTCAATATCAACATATTTCCAGAAGTTTAAACACATTGACAGACTCATTGGAAAATTATGTGTTAGATAGACATTTGCGACATTTATAAAAGAGAAGAATCACATCAATATATGCATAGGATCATGTAACTTAACCAAAATAAAGCTCCGAAAATCAAAAATATATACATAATTGTTTATGGTTTATACATAATGTTCTGTAACCAAGACAAAATCGGTCAAATGACCCAAAATTAGAAATGGTAGGGGGCACCCTAGTCTAATGATGCTGGTGATAACAAGTCACCGCCTGTGCAATCATACGTAAAAGCCTAGTCCATCGACTTGGCACGCCAGTAGTATGTCGTTGCAACCGCAAAGGCAGCTCGTCAGTCCTCACATCTGGGATACCAAGAGTGAGACCCTTGACCTGATCCTATAGTGCTGAAAGAGTCTCAACCATGTCAAAGTCGCGAAGAATGGCCCTCCCCACAGCCTCTCCTGCTGGAGCGGTCGCTGGTTCTCTGCGGTGTACTACCGGTCGAACTGGTCCAATATCTACATGAGCACATGATTTTTGATTAGTCTTGGTCAAGAAAGCATAAGAACATTGTAAGAACAATAAACAGAGATATGGTCAGAAGATTTACGCAAAGCACCCCACTGCTCGCCGACCGACAGCACTAAATCCGGGTCACCCCAGAAATCCATGCCAGCATATGGAAACTTGGCGTAAACCATCTCCTGATGATCAAACAACTCCAAGAAAGTATTAGAAAAGGAAATCTGAGGCTGGCCAACATGTCGAGACATGAGGTCAACCCATCTCTGCATCTGTGGTTCAGTCAGTGGAGGTAGGCCAAGTGAGATGTACTGCGGCTGCATCAGTGGGATCTTCTCCAAAGCGAAAGCGGTCAAAATAGAACCATAGCCAAAATTCTTGGATATTCCGCTTTTCACCTTGGTTAGTTGTTCTTTTATCATAGAGAGTACTGCATCGCACCAGTTGAACACCTTTGGTTCGAGGCATTCCAAAGCATATTGCATGTAAGACATGTTAGCTATGTGAAGAGTCGAACTACCAGCCAGTCTAGCAAAAGTGAACAGAATGGTCCTCAAGGGCTGGTGAGTGACATCTCGGATATTGATCTTGCCATCCATACTCGGTTGAGATCCCTCTTTGCAGTGCTGGCGAATATACTCTCTCACGGACTCACCCCCGCGGGCGGGACCTGATAATGAGAGAGGGACACCATGCCTCGATAAACCGGTCAAACAATAGATGGCCATGACAATCAAGGGGATCGATTTGCCCCTAATCTGGAACACCTGGTTGGTAGGATCCAAGGCATTGAGAAAATATTGCAACAAGTTGATTTGTGGCCTCATGCTAAAGATGCGGAAAAACTTCAACAGGCCACAGTTCTGCAATGCAGTTACTGTGCCCAGATCATGTAAAGCAACCATGTCCTCTTCTTCATGCTCGCGTTCTCGCCATGTAACAACCATTTTACTCCGATGAATCTCTGAAAAACAAACAAGAAAAGGGTCAGGATCTTGATTTGGTAAAAAAAAGGCAAAAATCTATGAGAAAGTTGTGCAAAAAGTTTCCTCCTTGCGCCCATTGCACCATTGCACCCCAGCAGTGTACTGGGAGCGATGCATACTGACTAGCTAGTGAGGAGGCCAATATGCATCGCACCTTTCGATTAAGGAAGGGTGTGATGGAGCCAAGGCGAGTTGTTCAAATCCCAGAGGCTCAACAAAGCAAGGAAAGAGGCTCAGAATTCAAAAAGAAAAGAATGCAATTGAAGAGCACAAATTTAGCTCCTACCTAGTCCAGACAGCGTCAAGAATCATCCACAGAATCTCCCGGAATCAGCTAGTGAAAATCAGGGGGGAAAAACACCTCCAGAGCTCCAACAAACCAAGTTCAAATGAAATGGTAAAATGAGAGGTAAAAGTCACTTTTAAATTACCATTCACGTAATTCAAGTAAGATATTAGTGTTCTTAACTCATTTATCAAGCATATGTTTTCATTTCTAATCGGTTTGATGAAGCAAGTGAACAGGTAGTACAATCTTTGAAAGAACAAAATGCTAATGGTGAATCAAGGAATCAATGACCATTATCACAAGCAGTTTTAATGCAAAATTCAAGCTCGTTAAAAAATAAACATAAGCAATGAGCAAATGTTTCCCCCAGAGTTTAAGCTCATTAAAAAATGAACCAATTTTCTGGTAAGTAACCATTGTGAATGTATTATCATCAGCTTTTGAGCCTTGGTTGTGTTCTCATCATCACCTCCACTCTGTTTTTTAGCCGATCATTCACCTCCATTTGATTATTTACCCTTTCGAGGAACATCTGCGAAGAGTGATTCTATTAGCCATCCTTGTGACACTGCCGTGATTGGAAAATTCCAAATCTTACCTAGAATTAGCTGCTACCTGAAATCATCACTCGTTCCTCAAAAAACGAGTCTCATTTAAGCTCTTTTCAACTGACTCGTAAAATATGAAAAGATTGCCAAGCGATTAGCCTCTCTAGCTCGTTAAAGTCATCGGAAGTGCTATCCCTCCTCTAGATTTTAATCTTTTTGGACTTGAGGGATTATTACACAAAAAGATTGAGTGCTTGTCTTGTTCGGCTCGTTAAAATTACGGAGCATTCATCCATTTCATATTATTTTATGATTTTTTGGACTTAAGGTATTATATTATGAAAAATAATCTTTGGAGTTTCCTTTCCGTCCCTTTCAGACTCTCTAAAATTGAAAAATACCGAGTTATCTTTGTCATTAAACTAGTTAAAACTGAATAACGACAAACTCGTCCAAATGGCCGAGAATGAGTTTTACTGTCGCTAGGCTCGTTAAAATATAGCGACAGGTTCGCCCGAAGGGTGGATTATAGAACAAGCATATGTTATGCTCCTCAAGATTGACAAAAATAAAGAGGTACTGGTCAGCAATGACTGGGGAAAATTGGGAAGAAAACTTGAAAAAACTTTATTGGTAGCAAGTCGCTCTTGAACATGACACTTTCTCTCTGCACCCAAGTCGGGTTGGGTTGTTCCATTCACTGGTCATATCACCATTGGTCCATCACACCATCCACCTTTGGGGTTAATGCTACTAATCCATCGTCAGTGTCACCGATATGTTCAAGAGAAGTCATTCAGAGAATTTTCCTGTGTCTCACCCGCTGCAATACATTAACGCTCCATTCTTTCATGATCGCCACCCTGAACCCTGTATCATCAGATCATTTTCACCTCCAAAATCATTTGCTTCGTTCTATGTCGTAGATGTGGGATTCATTAAGGCCCTCCTACGACGGGTCACTTCTTTTCGACATTAACTCATTATCCAAGAAGTCAACCTAGGAACAACCCTTTCAGTACTTTGAAGCTTGCATGCCTCAATGGCAAGTTTCTCACTTTTGGCAATAGGTTTACATTAATGGCCTTCGAGCGAGAGATTTTGCGTGGTGCTCGATGCCAAGTCATTTTTCACACCACGTGAATTGTACTGTAGTACCTTGAGGTTCATTATCATTATTGGTGATTCCTCTCGCGCCTGTTAACAACTTACATCATTGGCTGGTAATCAGGCGATGTCTTTCCATGTTCGACTCCAGAACATTTTTCACATGGATCGACTTGTACTCCGAGTGAAGATTGAACGAGTTTTGAAGACCCCCGATCTAGTTTCATCCATCCGGGCTGCGATATATTCAGGAATATAAAGACATCAAATGTACATCATTGCCGAACAGATGATCATCCAAATCAAAGGATGATGAGTCCGAATCATCAGTCTGCTACACAGACGATTGTCTGTCCTATGTACATGAAAATGAATTTATAAAGCTGAGCATGGGAATGCCCGCCTTAGCTAGATCATGAAAAAATTTTGAAGATAATGTATTGTATTGTATCTTATTACAGGTCGCCTCCCAGCTCAAAAAAACTTCAGATCCTCATGGTAAAGCATTTCACCCGACATCAAAAGATTAACGACCTCATGCTTTAGGGGGCAACTGTTATAGACATTTTTGGGCACTGCAACCCCAATCATAAATCTCCATAAATTGAGGGATCCTAAGTCCCTAAAAGTGTTGCTTCACTAGCTAAAGGAACAAAGTCAACTGATTACATCATCTCCCAGAAGTTCTCCACTAAAAACTGCTCATAAATGGTCAAAACTAGACCATATTGAAAGCTCCATGCAGAGGGTGTGATGCATATAACCTTCCCAGTGTAAAGGGTGCGATGCATACTGAATGGCCCCTCTGTAGGGTGCGATGGGCGAGAATGGACGAATGGCAGAGACAGTTTGCGAGGTGGAAGATCATGGAATCGTCCAGAAACTTCCCCTCTGACACTTGCCTCTCTATTTTCGACCAAGGATGAGTAATAGATCATCAGTCTCCAAGTGAAATCAAGACCCCAGAAGACGACTCACCCCTACGATACTCTATATATGGATCCCTCATCACAGAGATCCAAAGGCTGGAATCTTGTATCTTGTAGAGAAGTGTTGTTGGTTTTCTGGTGAAACTTCATAGTGTTGGGTGATCTAAGCTTTACTTGAGG
>APFE031746401.1:82540-109560 GCA_000404065.3 Pinus taeda | reverse complement strand
AATTTAAAATGAATGGAGTATACCTACAGATTCACCTTAAATAACATGTACTGGAACTTGTATATCTTGTTTTCAACCTAAGTCGATATGAATCCCAATCTTATATTCTATATACACCACTCAGGTATTTCGAATCGAATCCTGCTACTGTATTTCCCTCTCGTCAAGGTTTATGAAAAATGGGGCAGATGGAGCCCAGAAATAACTGCTTGGTACATTGGGAAATGCCTGATTATCTGACAGAGAGAGATACTGGCATGGCTCCCACTTCAATCTCTGTGCACATTTCGCTGTGTTTGCGAGGAATGGAATGCCCTCATTTTATCCACCGAATTCATAACAACTCAGTGGGCTGACAAGCCTCCTAACAGAATCCCATGCCTGGTTCTACAGTGGTAGATTTTCAATGAACCCGAACTCAAAATACCCAATCCTCTAGCTTACTGTTTTTTTCACACGGACCTGGATGAAGCCGTCCTCCCTGGCCCTATCCTTCATCTTAGAGCACGATTTAAAGCTAACATAGCCAGTTATGTGCTATGGATCGGCGGCAGGCCTCTGCTTGGTCAGGTGTCCTCGTCCATATGCAATTCTTGTTTGCAATCCTCTCACAAGAACGTCCTTACAACTTCCTCGTTTCTCCACCATTCTGTAAATCGACAACAGAGGCATCGTGGGCGAGAATCGAGACAAATACATGGTTGTGGTGGTGGGCAAGTCAAAATCTCTGGATGAACATATAGTTGAATCTACAATTCCACTCAGAAATCATGGAGAATTGTAGGGCACCTGCCAGAAAACGTGACCATAGTGGGGACAGGGTCAAAGAAGAGGGAGATGGATATGGTTTTCTGCGACGGATACTTCTACTGTTTGGCAATCATTAACGCGGGGTGGCGAATTATTGGTTTCAACATCAGAGAGGGAACTTATGTTTCCACACTCTTACCAGAGATCGCTGTTGCAAAGTGCATTTCCCTTTACCTGCTTGTCTGCGGATTGCGGGTTCTAGTTACTGGTAGGATAGTCAAAAGCGAAGAGGAGCTTTTTCAGGAATTAATTATATGGGAGTTTGAGAAGTCAAAAGTAGACTCCACATTTTCTTCATGAGGGTGGACGGAGATTGCCAGAATGCCTCCATCCCTGTGTGAGGGTGTTAACAGGGATTTGTCTTTGGCGTTGTCTACAGATGCTACAATTTTGCTCGTGAAATTTTTCTTGATTAAAATAATTTGAAAAAATTAATTTTAGAAATGCTTGAATCATTTTTTGATGACAGCACCATCAAGAATTTCTGAGAAACCCAGATTTCAAAACATTTCTGCTGAATTTTCTCAACACCTACCGGAATTTCCACAGTTTTCCGGGCAAAATTGTGGCTTCGTTAGTCTACGGAATGCCCGATTATGTGCTGCGCAGTTGGTGATTGTGCGTGCTTTATAGTCTACTGAAGTAGGTTGGTGATAGAGATGGCTGTTTACCGTGTAAGTCAAAAAGCATGGAGTTGGCTTCCCAGCTGTCTTTTAGAAGACAATGTCGACTATATATGGGCCGGCTCTGTTATGGCATTTGAACTAATGCCCGACATTAAACTTCCGGTGAAGCATGGTATGCATGCCTTTGCCTTTTACCTCACCAAACCAACTTCAGAATTTAAACATTATTAGTATTTTATTTAGATTTACACTTTACCCTCTCTGGAGTATGCCTGTGCCTTGTTTTGTATTTTTTTTTTTTTACTGTAAGTGGAAACCTGCCTCTAGTCCAAATTACAAGTGAGCACTTGTTAATGTATATTTTTCCATATGCATTAATGTGTTTTGCACGACCATTCTTGGTAATCTGGTGCACTTTTCATCTTGAAACATGGTTAAAATGAAGCCATCATCGACTGAGGATTCAATTTATTACGGAATTTTTAATGTTAATAAACAAAGACAATTTTGACTGCAATAAACAGTGTAAGCAGTATTTAATTCCACCAACACCTCATACACATGAAGCCAATCCAACAGTACATAATGGGTTAGAAACCCACAATCCTTCCAATTCACACTAGAGTTTAGATTCACAACAACTGCTATTGCATCAGCAAAACCTACCGTCCTAACCGTACGGCCAGTCTCAGTAATCAGCCAGATTTTACTGCCTCTTTGCTGCCACAGTCCAATCAGCAAGACTTCGTTTGCCACATTTCATGCCACAGAGATGTTCTGATGCTACAAACAAAACTCAGGGACGTCCCGGTGCCACAGACCCACCTTGGAAGATGTCACACGGGTGATCCGCTGTCCAGATCAAGCCCTAGACTTAATGCATTGCCACAGATTTCCTTAGAGAATGTGACAGAGGTGAGCTGCTGCTCCAGCAAAACCTTGAACCAGCCTACGCTGCCCCAAATAGTCCTTCGCTTCCCAAACCAGACCTCGGGACGGTTTGCTGCCACGATTGTCACCTCAGACAGATCTGCTGACCTGAACCGAACTTCAGAAATGACTTCACTATCTCAGAGTTGACCTTCAGGCTGAGCCGCTGCCATAAGGAACCCTTCAAAGGTAGCCTGCAGCCACAGCAGGGTTTATTCAAGCACCTGCTGTCACAGAGGGATCCTTCGGGATGATCTGCTGTCCAAATGAGCCTCAGAATTCCTGTGCTGCCACAGATGAGTACTTGTAGATGGGCTGCTACCTCAGATGATGTCTAAATGATAATTTGCTGCCAAAAAAATGCCACAGACCCTTGCTGCCACAGAATCATTCCTTCAGAAGCCCTTATTGCCACAAATAGATGAATGCTTCCTCAGAGATTATTTTAAACAGATTAGAGAGAAGGTATTGGCTAAGGTGGAATCTTTCACCACTGAAACCAATCAGAGAGAAAAAGGGTCTTAAAACCCTCTAGGAGCCTTAGCTCAAAAATCAGAAAGATCCACAATCCATGATGATCAAAATAAATCTCCTCTCTTCTTTTTATATATTTCCTTCGGGGTCTTCCCTCCTAATTTGAATTTAGTGGCTAATAAATTTCCCTCCATTTGCCCCAAATTTGGCTTCTTGTGCAAGTTTTCCTCCATTTACCTCAAAATATCTAATGTTACGCCAATGACATTAAATAATGGGTCTCTCTTTACAAATGACTATATCCTACAAAGTTAGATAGGCTACTTCATCCTCCCTTGAGCAATTTAATTAGAAGAGGACATTATAGTCCCCCCTTAGCGACATTGCTTGTCCTCAAGCAATTGCATGTTCGGGTGTTGCAAGGTCTATTCTTGCACATATGCAGACCACTTTTATGCAAAATATTTCCGTGCTTCTTCTTTAGTACTTCTGATTGTAGATGCGTTTGGGCGAATCTGTTCCCTTGTCATTTCCATCAGCCCATGTTCAAACGACTAAGAAAATGAGATGCGAGATTGATCTTGCTCAATAAATTTCTTAACTTCTTCATACCTCATCATTCATATTAATGAAGTTGATCACAATGATGCCACCAATGTCCCTTAAACACACTCTCTTGCAATTTGTCTCACAACTGCAAGATTGACCTCAAGAATAGCCTGCTCTTGAGACATTTCTTCACCTAGCATGCCACTACCACCATTTACATGAATCGAAACTAATGCCTCTATTTGTTCAATTACCATGTAACCTTCATTAGGCAGGTACACTCGTATGCTTATGAAATTATTGTTGAAATTTCTAATTCTAACTATTAGAAATCCTTCCTGTACTTTCTGATTTATTTCTTCCTACTTGTTTTGTTAATTAACAAGTTATTTACCATGTAAACACTGAAAATAAATACAAGTACAGTTTCAACACATACAGATCATCAACTGAAGGGAAAAAAAAACAAGCACACAAGTGACACCGTTATTTTTGGACTAATGTCCCTGGAAAAACCCAATGCGGGAAAACTGGTGCAGCTATACGAGGGTTTTATTATTAAGTAGTTTCAGAATACAATTTGGGTGCCAGAAATGGCTCACCCAACAGAGAATGCCCTCGGCAGTAGTACCTCTCATTCGGAGACAGATATCAACCCCAATCTGCCCCACAAAATCTCCTAGCGTCAGCCTCTGGGGTCTGCGTCAACCTCTTTGGCCCAGCGTCAGCCTATTTGGCCCAGTGTCAACCTCTCGGGGCTTTGCATCAGCCTCTGGGGCCTCTGCGTTAGCCTCTGGGGCCTCTGCGTATCCCACGCTGGCCCTCCTCAGGTTCTGCATGGTCTCTGGCTAGCTCTGCGTGGCCTCTAGCTGGCTTTGTGTCAACCCTCTCCCAGCTTTTGCGCTGATGCTCCCGGTACTATCTCTGCCTCTCTGCTATTGCATTCACTGCCCCTCAGCTGCAACTCTAATCACTCCTTCAATTTCCCCAGCAAGCCATGCCCCAGAAAATCGAATTCTTGATCAACTCAACGTGTTCTGCAAGTGACCCTCAAGCCTCCTCTTATACTTTTCTCGTTGACAATTCAACAACTGAGATTAAGTCCCTGATCAACGGTTGAGATTAAGTCCCTAATCAACGATTAAGATTAGATCTGGCTTGATGCATGACTTTTGGACCATTCTAACTCAGTTTTATATTAATTCACATTAATATTTTATTTTCCCTAAGTTTAGACTTAGGGACTTCATTAAAAATATTAATTATTTTAATATCTCCCAAACTGGTTAGATTCTACTCAAACCATTTTTGGGTATTGGAGATCTTATGTGCTTTAGCCTCTCCGCCAATTTTCGTGGCTAGAGCACATCCGATGCTACCCTAAATCAACACTCCCTCTTAACGAGGACTGTGCTCTAGTAATACTCCTCACTCAGCATCACCCTAATCATCTGGCATCGGTCCCTGTGCTGATGCTAGGCCTGCTGCCCAACATCCTTTGCATTGTTGCATCATGTACTGCTACCCATGGCCCTGCCACTGCCACTGTTGCATCTGTATGGTAGCTCCCTTTTCATCCGTGTTGCTGCCCATGGCCCTGCCACTGCCATTGCTGCATCTGCAGTGCAACCCCTCTCATCATGCTGCATTGTGCTGCCCATAGCACTGCCACTGCTAACTGCTGCACTGCAACTCAGTTACTGAGAAGTAAGTAACTGATCTCCCAACTCTAACGTCTCTGTCAGGCTAGAAACACTCCCGATGCTGAAACTCCCTCTGTCACTGACAAGTGCTCCCTCTCTGAACTCTGTGCTGCTGCAACAACTCTATGCATCTCGCACTGCTGCCTTACGATGTCCTGGGATTCTTGCACTGTAGCTCCATCTGTCACTCCATCCGCATCCGTCTCTACTGACATCCGCCAATCCTGCTACTCCTCTTTGGGGCTCTCGTAGCAGGGTATAATCCAAGAGGTTGGGTACCTCGAGGATCCTGCGCCTCATCGGCTGTAGTCCGTCTGACTACAGCTCGATGTCTCCCCACTTCCTCTGAAGTGGCGCATGAGCACTCATGGCACAATCATCATCTGTCTCCACTCCTTTCTCTACTCTAGTTGGTGCAGCCTTGGTCTCAGAAGCCTCTCTCTTGCTCTTCTTCCTCGGACACTAGATTGCATAGTGACCCAGTTCCCCACAGTGGAAGCATTTGACCTTGGAGAGGTCCTTCTTCTTCCATTTCTCCTACTTTCCCGCAAATGCTAAGGCAGCATCCTCCTCTTCCTCCTTCTTGATTCTGATCCCCTTACTGCTGCTTCCCGCCTTGATTAGCCTTTTGATCTCTTCTTGACAAAGAGTTGCCCACAGTTCCTCCCAATCTGGAAGGGTTGACTTGCCTCGTATGCTCTGGACAAATACTTCCTAATCCTTTGAGACTGCGTTCAATGTGGTCCTCACCATCATCTCCTCATCCGGCATGGCCCCTATGGAAGTGAGTTGATCCTAGATCTCCTTCAATCGACCAAGGAAGGTGTCTATCTGTTCTCCCTTTTGCATCTGGTATGACGCAACTGATTTTCTAGTAACATCTTCCTTTGCACAGAAGTATGCTGATACAATTTCGTCAGGGCCTCCCACATCGCATTTGTCATGTCCTTTTCGGAAATATGTGGTACTACATGGTCCTTGCCCCGTTAAGGATGATGCTCTTGGCCCTCGGCATTGCCTCCTGGTACTTTTCGTTTTCATCCAGGTCAGCTGGGATCGCTATCGTGTTTAAGGCGAAGTGCTTGAGACGATTCCTATCTAGAACTTTTCGTTTTCATCCAGGTCAGCTGGGATCGCTATCGTGTTTAAGGCGAAGTGCTTGAGACGATTCCTGTCTAGAACGGACAAGATCCTGGCCTTCTAGACTACGAAGTTTGAGGCTTCGTCTGGTCTGTCCTGATCTCTTACCCCATCCACTGCCATTTCGCTGCTCCTCTTTCGACTCTTCTCAGCCTCTCTACTTCCCTCCTGGAAGTTCTTGGTGTGACTCCCTCTGAGCCTCGATTTCCCTCTTGGAAACCCCTCTACCAATGTCGAGATGCCCTTACTCCAATCGTTAGTGCAACTGCACCACTGATCTGGATTTCTTGGCTAGAAATCCTCGGCTACTCCTTGGTCTTGCCCTGTTAGGTACTGTTCTGACCACAGTACCCCACCAGCTTCACTCCCCAACTTACCCAGAACCTCCTATGCCCCAACAAATTGAAGGATAGAGCCTCAGGCTCTGTGCAATCCCGGCACCAGCAAAATTCGCACCTCTTGGCCACGGGTGTCAATCTTTCCTCATTGAGAAAGATGATTGGGCACTGCGTAGGTCAAGTCTGCTCCTCTCTGCCACTGTGTTGATCCTCTTCCTGGCTCAAACTGATGACGCAGGCACTGTGTCACCCCTTCCTTGCTGCTTTTTCGCTAGGAACAACTTTTGTCATTCAGGACAGTTGTTTCTGCTGCTGTTGCTTTGCTCAGCCGATGCCCTCAGTTATCATGTGATCTGCAACCACGCTCTGATACCATGTTGGAATTTCTAAGTGTTAGAAATCCTTCCTGTACTTTCTGATTTATTTCTTCCTACTTGTTCTGTTTATCAACAAGTTATTTACCATGTAAATGCTGAAAATAAATACAAGTATAGTCTCAACACATACAGATCATCAACTGAAGGGGAAAAAAAAGCACACAAGTGACACCGTTATTTTTGGACTATTATCCCCGAACAAACCCAATGCGGGAAAACAGGTGCAACTATCTGAGGGTTTTATTATTAAGCAATTTCAGAAAACAATATGGGTGCCAGAAATGGCTTACCCAACAGAGAATGCCCTTGGCAGTAGTACCTCTAAGTCGGAGACAGATATCAGCGCCAATCTACCCCACGAAATCTCCTAGCGTCAGCCTATTTGGCCCAACGTCAGCCTCTCGGGGCTCTGCGTCAGCCTCCGGGGCCTCTACGTCTCCCATGTTGGCCCTCCTCAGGCTCTGCGCAGCTCCTGGCTGGCTTTGTGTGGCCTCTGGCTGGCTCTGCATGGCCTCTAGCTGACTTTGTGTCAACCCTCTCCCAACTTCTGCGCTGATGCTCCTGGTACTATCTTTGCCTCTCTGCTACTGGATTCATTGCCCCTCAGCTGCAATTCTGATCACTCATTCGATTTCCTCAGCAAGCCCTACCCCAGAAAATCGAATTCATGATCAACTCGGTGTGTTCTGCAAGTGACCCTCAAGCCTCCTCTTATACTTTTCTCATTGACAATTCAACGGCCGAGATTAAGTCCCTAATCAACGACTAAGATTAGATTTGGCTTGATCCATGACTTTTGGACCATTCTAACTCAGTTTTATATTAATTCACATTAATATTTTATTTTGACTTAGGGACTTCATTAAAAATATTAATTATTTTAATATCTCCCAAACTAGTTAGATTTTGCCCAAACCATTTCTGGGTATTGGCGATCTCATGTGCTTTAGCCTCTCCACCAATTTTCGTGGCTAGAGCACATCCGATGCTACCCCAAATCAACAATTATCAATTTGATTCTCCACACCAAATTCATCAAAAAATGGTTCTCTCCTATATATAGCTCTACCCTATTTTTTAGATTGGGGACAAATTCTTGCAGATATCTGGTTACCTCATAGTAGGTACGAGGAGAATCAACTGCCATCCTCTGGACCTTCTCATTAAAATCATCTTGTACAATGGCAAGTGTTTGACCCATAGCTCTATGTAAAATTGCTGGAACTGCACCCTCAACTCCCTCTTGTACTGCTAGGAAAGCAGGCTTTTTGCATGTGCAACTATCTCTATCCAAGTTTCCAACAACCTTGATAGATCCTTCTGATGTTCCTCAAGAGAGTGACCTGCAACAACTATTCACATAGTCAAACTGACATTTGGAGGTTTCAACGTCTTTGCAATAAGTCTTAACCCTTTGCATTTAGATCTTGATACAATTCTGGAACTCCAACCACGTTACTTTATGTTAACAATACCCATATTCTATTGGTAAGAGAAGGATATGCACTTAGTTGTGGCCCCTTTGTTTCAAGTTCTTCTTTAATAACTTGAACTATGATCTTTGTTCCATCTCGAACATGCATATATTTCCTTAAATTTCTAGTAAAATTCATAGACGATGGATGAGCAGAAGATACATCCATGTTTTAAATCTGATCATCTGTATCAATCTCCTTGCTTGTGACATACCCTCCATTGCTATAATGTCTACCATCATTTTCCTCTCTCACGTCATTCTCATTTCTATTCAAAGTATCCATCTTCCATATTGGCATTTGGAATAGTATTCACATCAATTGCATACGTATTTAAAATTTTAATCCCTTCACAGGATTATATGTTTCCTCGGTGCTTCCTCTATCATTCCATTGTCATCCTTAGCATCTTCATACTCCAAGAATATTTCATCGTCATTAACTGTGCTTTTCAATAATTCATTAAAATTTCCCTCTTCATCTTTCAAACATGTCTCAGCCACCAAATTCTTCATTAAAGCACCCTCAGACTTATCCTCTTTTTGAGTGCATCTAGAGGAGGAGATGCAAAAGGCTCCTTGTTCTTGGATGTAGTCAGAAGTGCTAACCTTGAACTACCAATATCCACAAATGCACCACTCATATGGGAAAGAAGCCATGCTAAGATATATACTTCCAACTTGCACATTTATTTTTACTGGGTCCAATAATATTTCCACTGATTTTCCATCTTCTAAAATTGTAATTTTTTGAATACTACATAGTGAAGAGTTGATAATTATTTCAGTTTTAATATCCTTCTCCTTCTGAAGAGCCATCCCAATAACTTCTTGAGCTATTTGCATTTAAGTAGGTTGTGTTTCATCCTCAGAACTCAGCTTTGCTTGTAAAGATTCTTCAATTGTTAATTTGTAGGGCTAGATTGTTTTCTACTATAGATGATTGCATTTTTAAACTTTTTCATATTGCATTCACTCCATAACATCATTTCATCATTAGCAATTATGTAGAGCGAGCAATAACATCAACAAAACAATGAAACAATAGAAGAAAAACATGCAAAATAGGGACACTAGGATTCAAGTCAGAAACTAGGGAAAACCCCACAAGGGGGAAAACCTAGCGAAATTCTTCTTCTTAAATATTCATCAAATGCTGAACTGAAATATGAAGTACAAATATCACAAGACATCAATCACTTTAGGCCAACTAGGGCCAATCCAGCAACAAACCAATATCATATTGTGATAAGAGCATGATATACATTACTATCACTGTCATACTTCACTTACTGTCATATTATTCTCACTGTCATGACTCATAACACACAATCATACACCAAAGGTTACTGTCATGTTAAGGTCACTGCATCAAGGTCACTGTCACACATTAGAGTCACTGTTATGCAACAGGGTCACTGTCATAGTCATACATTGTTACTGCTATATCATATTTCAACACCATACTATGCCATTGCCGTATGAATGTCACTGTCATATCAAGAAATACTGCCATACTTAAGGTACTGTAGTCATACTATTATCATTGTCATCAAGAGTCTTGTTATCATGCTGTTATCACTATCATCAAAAGTCTTGTCATCACTTTTGCCACTTATCATTATCACACAACTAACACTGCCAACATATATAACTCAGAGATATAATCGAACCATAGAGATTTGCAATGCAGTCCAATAAAGAATGCACTTCAGAGAGTGAGCCACAACATAAGGTATCTGAGCGTAATGTTCCAAAAAGGAAATAACAGTGTTGAACAAGCAAAACACACATACGACGCAAAAAAATTCAGACAACAATTAAACACCCATAAAATTGCACCATAACTGCGCCAAATTGATCCATTTTATTATCAAAGGAGAGTACAATGCATGGAATGTGTGCACCTGGCTTGCCAAAGCAAGCTAGACAACCCCAGGTGAGAAAAATGTTGTCCGGATGCAAAGGAAGGACTTCTCCTCAATGTTATGCGCTAGCATTAGAAATTCTACCACTATTGGTTGGAAGAAACCCCTATTTGAGCCTCCAAAAGTGCTCAGAAAATTTCACCAAAAATAAACTTGAGCTCTCCACCAAAAACACAGAAAAACCCAGAAAGGGTTTGGCTTATCTCGAAGCCAAAGTTGAACCCACAAAATGGTGCAAATTCCCAACTAACTAACAATTCGCCCTGTTATGAGAATTAGGATTTCAGGCTCGAATATCATCCGGAAAATTATGAAATTTTAACTATGGACTCCTCTCAGAAAACCTAGAAATGGTTTGACCGGATTTTGACCTCCTAAAATCGACCTCCAAAAGGCCCTACGCCCTCTAAGACTGTTGAAGCTCAGTGCTTGCCAATACTCCAACAAAATTCTCCTCAAAGACTCCAGAAAAGTAGCAATTACCTCTACTAATGTTTCTCTTGTCTCTCCTGACAAGGATCAGCCTCAATATCTGAGTCTCCACCTCCCATGTGTGCTCAGTAACCTCCTTTTGCGCTGGCCCAGGAAGTGAAAAAATCCCATTGAGTAATAGCTCTCTCCTCCAACCCAAAAATGCACCCAAATGGCTGTAAAACAACAGAGCCTCCTTTTCAGAATTTCTCCTAGCCAAAACTTCTTTGATAGACGTCAAAATCACCACTCGGCTTCTCCCTTTGCGTCCTTGAGAAATAGCATCACTTGGAGATGTTGAATATAACTGCTGGAAACCACACTGAAAATCTTCTCCGATAGAATATGGAAGAACCTCTCTGGGTGGCACTTGAAGTCCCTCGAAGAAAGGGTGAGTTATCTGCTTGACGAACTCTTGCTAAACAATAAGTGACTCGGTTAAGTAGCTCGAGCAACCAAGAAGAAATTCGATATGCCAAAGATGATGAAATGAGGAGAGTTGCCTTCCTTATATTGATTTCATGGAGCACTTTTCCCTCCATCGTGGGCCCTCACTTAGCCATCGACTTTTCCCCTCCAAGCAATTCGAACTAGGGAGTGCATATTCCTTAGTGTGGGTGGCCCCCACGTAGAACTTAACCACAAAAAAATAACTTATCCTAAGTCTAATCTCCTAATAAAATCTAATGAGCTCGACTATCTCCAAAATTGGTCCTAAAATGCAATAATTAGTCTTGCTCCAAATTAATTTAGGAAGGGACATGACAATCCTCTCCTCCCAAATGTTGCTTGTCCCCAAGCAACTTCAGTGCTGGATGCTCAAGTATGTGCTCACCCTCCCAAGTAGCATCTTCATCCGGCAAACTCTTCCAATGCACAAAAAATTGCTTGTCCTCAAGCAGTGCCTGAACAAGCGCCCTCTTTGACGGTGGATCCCCACTGTCACTGCAAACTTCACCAGGGTCCCAAATATGCCATTGGATCGCCCCTAATCGCTGTACTATCCTATAGTAAAGGAGTCCCTCGATTCCAGGTTCCCAAGCCAACTTGATCAACGTGGAGCACCCCTTTCTCCACTCACTATCTTGCCAGATAGGGGCGTTAGAACCCTTCTGTCTACTGCCAATAAGTAGAGCATCCTTACGATGTAAAACTCTGTTCAAATCCTCATGAAGTTTCCTTACTGAATAATCCACCCCATGCACTCTAATTGTGGGCCCCTGAAGATACAACTCAATCCCCATGTGAATGAAGCCTCTCCTGCATGAGATCCTCTTGAAATCCTCTCGTTGGCCATCGTGCAATGTTGATGAAGTCTCCCATGCCATCAGCGTATCATGGAAACCTGGTGGAAAATTTGGATGACCCTCTCCTATAGAGACCAACTCACCCCTATGGGTACTTCAACTGTGAAGTATAGTGATGCTAAGGCCCCCTACCCAGCGTAGGAAGAAACTATCTTGTTGACCCCGTGACACTCTGGTCATCACTAATAGTCTAGCACACTCATACCATAACCTCCTCGCGCATAACTCTCAGCCACAATTTATGCAATGATCGAGGTTAGGCCCAACCTGCCAAAGCGCATTAATAGTGCCAGTGCTTATCGCCCCATCGCTGGCCCCAATCCTGAGCAACAATCTGCCTCGCCTTATGGTGAGGGCTTTGGTGACTCTCCATGTGTTTGCCGGTGAATGAATCAGTTTGCCTATTATTCTGACCAGGCTCACTAAGGAGTGGAGTATCCCATCAATCCACTGGATCCCATAACCATATTAGAGGTCCACAACCCCAAATCCTCTCTGCCTATTGTTGTGTTATGTTGCTAGATGTTGGGACCCCTCTGTGCCCTGTCTTTGTCTCTTGTAGGTATCCAATAAGTAGACAACAAACATCAAGAACCTATGCTGCGAATATCCAGCTGCTTTGTGTTTGCCAAATCACACAGCGAGATATGCTATCCTAGCTCTTGATGATGTGCCCAGGTACTGTCGGAAGCTTAGGCATCATTCTGCCAACAAGGACTACCGTCTTCCGCACCTCATGCTCACCTAATGCCTCGAGCTGTCCAACTAAAAAAGAACCATGTAACTCCCTCTTGATCACATCCTCAAGTGTGAGCCTAGCGGTGGAACATATGCTACCTCGACAATCAACCATGCCATCCCTAAGCTTGTATTCGTCAACTCGTGCACCTACCAAGTGTCTCAACTAGAGAGTCTCCTCCCGGTTCATGAAATGAGGTGTCTCATCCAACTACCTAGGGTGAGCCTCCCAAGCCCTGTTGCCTGAATGGAGAGTGTCAAGGGGTAACAAACAGACACTCTACAACTGTAAACAACATCGGAGTGTTGATTTTGGGTAGCATCGAATGTGAAAGCTTTGAAATTTTGTGGAGGAGCTAGAATACATGAGATCTCTAGAACGCATAAATCGTGTGGAGAAATTCCACCCGGATGAGGAGTTATTAAAATAATTAATATTTTTAATGGGTTCCTAAGTCTAAGCTTAGGAAAATAAAAATATTAATGGGTATTAATAAAAATATGGGTGAGAAGGTTCTAAGTGACGAGGATCAAGCCTATTTTAGTCTTAGCTGTTGATTAGGGACTTAATCTCGACTGTTGATTCATCAATAGGAAAAGTATAAGAGGAGGCTCGAGGGTCAGTTGGCGATACACCAAGAGATCAAAGAGTTTGATTTTTCTGGGGCATGGTTTGCTGAGAAAGTTGAGCTAAGTGATCTGAGTTGCAGTGAGAGGGCAGTTCGGCAGAGGGACTTCAGTCCAAGGCCGATGATACATAGCAGAGAGGCAGAGAAGTAGCAGGAGAGACAGTGCAACTCCAGAGAGGGTGGCGCAGAAGGTAGAGGGGCTGACGCAATTCCTTAGAGGCAACGCTGGGGTTTTCTGTGGGGCAGAGAGAGCAGTAGTTTACCATATCGAATTTTGAGCAAGGGAGGCTCACTAGGAGGGTGACGCAACTCCTAGAGGAGGTGACGCAGTTCCAGCGCAGAGCTTGGAGCAGCGATTGTTGCCTAGCACTGGGAACAACAATTGTCATCTGTGGGGTTTGATCATCTAGTTGCTGGAATTGTCAAAATATTTGTCTCCAGATAGAGGTACTTCTACCAGGTTTATTCTCTGTTGGGTGAGTTGGATTGGGCACCCTAGTTGTATTCAGAAATCTGCTTAATAATACAAACCCTCTATATGTTGCACTGGTTTTCCCGAATTGGGTTCATCTAGGGACGATTGTCCAAAAATAACGGTGTCCCTTGTGCGATTGTCTTAATTTATTTCAGTGCATGATCTGTATATAGGTGTAGTCTGCAATAGTGTTTTCATCGTTGTTTAAATATTTAAATAACCTGTTGAATGTAAAGAACAAGTAGGAGATGATAAACCAGTGATTGTAGTAGGATTTCTGATGTGTAGATTTAGAAATTCTCACTCGGAGGAGGATGGGTATGATCAAGAGTCCCCTGGAACACTCAAGAGTAATCCTACGGACGATCCCCTCTCTGTCTCGAATCTACTGATAACCCCCTTGAAGCCCTGTCTCCACTAAACATGGTGTCCCCAAATGCTCAACAGTGTCCTCATCGATCCTAGGTGGACTGCATCCAATGGTACACGTAGTGCCCCCGTCCATAAGTCTCTTGGGAGGCAACGCTCCAAGCACCTGCTGCGCCACATCATCTGCCATTGCATACCACCCAAAATGGCTGCACTCCTCGACATTCCATTGTATGCTGCAACCTATCCCGATACACCAATGGATACTCCTGGCTACGACTATACCATTCTGTACCGTCCTGTGTCCCACCTGTGTCACTGCCTCTGTCAATCCTCGCATGTACTCAATGCGATGTGAGGTACTCCCACTCCACAATGCTGTCCAACATACTACGACACACACCCATGCGTCTCCATGCCCATCTGCATATTGCTGTTCCACGCTAGATGATCCTACCCATCCCTGGATGTGATGGCCTAAAGTTGTGTCCATATGCGTTGGCTTGCACCCGACCTGTATCATCACCTCCACCATCACATCACTATGCTCTCCGATGAGGGGATCTCCCCTCCAAATCCTCCCCGAGGGACCCATGAAGTGAATCTCCCTACGTACCAGTAATGATGCCACTATTGCTCTGCTCCTCCATGCCCCACACAAATGTGAAGAATCCCCAGGTCCATACAAGGCACTGTCAGGTGGCCTATCGGTGCCACCTCCTCCGACAAACTCCCGCCAGAGTATGATTTTCGTCATGTGATCCCATGCACAATTGTCATACCAAGACAACCCAAGGAGTCTGCCCACAAACTGGTTGGCCGCTGGTACTGGCTAAAACTCCCCTAGCGAATGTGTGTGCTCAATCGCTAGACCAACTACACCACCACGGTTGCGGGCAACAGTATATCCGGGGAATGATAGGTAGTCCCACTTGGATCCCAATGCTAGTCTGGGCTTTCAATATCCCCAATGCATGAAAGCTCCTGCTGAGCTTCATGTCGGTCCATTACCATCTCCATAGCCCACTGCACCGGGTACCAACTCAAAAGCTCTCGCCATCCAATCCCAAGAGAGGGATTGAATGTACAAACTCTCATACGTAGGACAAGCTCTCCATCCGACAAATGCTACACCCTGCACCACTCATGTCGCTCATCTCATCGCTCGGGTCAACACATAAAATATGTCGAAGTGGCTTTGCCTCTCTCCCTCCAAGGCGCAGAGGAAAACTACTGACGCTACAAACCCCATCTATGTATGTATGTAGAGGGTTGCGCTGATGCTCTTGTGCACTCTAGTCATACCATTAGGGAATCCAACTGTTCCCCAACGCGAGTCAGTTTGGTCAGTTTGGCTGTTGACTCGGCACAAACCACTCTCATGCCCTCCAACTCCTTGTTTTGCTGTAGAATGGCCTCTTGTACTGTGGTGACCTTCTCTCTCAATGCTAGAAGGCTGACCTGGAATTGATGAAACTGCCATGGGTATCTATCACCTGCAGACTCATTCACAACTTCGGATACCTCAACAACTATCGACATCTCATCCATGGGTGGCTCCTCCTCAACAGATGGCTCTATGTGTGTAGGCCCTACCTCTCCACCAAGGTGTCAACTGGGGCTATCAAAGAGGTCTCTGATAATGGTGACTCCTGCGCCACACCGAGTAAATCGATGTGATCCTCACCATCATGTGGGCTCTCAGCATCATGCTCAACCTCCTCCTCGGGCTCCTGATATCTAAAGCCAGGTCTCCACCAACAAAAACGTCCCCTGGTCTCACCTTCTAATTGTCGCTGTCCTGCCCGCTCCTTTTCAGGAGATCTAGTGCCCAGATTCTGTCATCTTTCCCCACATGGTGTAGGTGGTTGTACTCCCACGACTTGTGCCCCTCTAGTGTCTCTGCTGTAAGGACAAGGATGGATCTGGTCTGACACCTTCCTCCACTGAGCCAACCTCTCATCGTTCCAGCAGATTCCACCCCAGAAGTCCTGCATACTGAATCTCCCTTGAGCCATAGGTGGTGTATGGTGTAACCCGTCACTATGCATACATGCTCAAATCTCCCATGATCTTACTGGTTACCCACAACTGGGCCAAGAACATGCTCTAATACCACTGTAATGTTCCAAAAAGGAAATAACAACGTTGAACAAACAAAATACATATATGACACAAAAGAATTCAGACAACAATTAAACACCCATAAAATTGTACTAGAACTGTGCCAAACTGAGCCATTTTATTATCAAAGGAGAGTACAATCCATGGAATGTGTGCACCTGGCTTGCCAAAGCAAGCTAGACGACCCTAGGTGAGAAAAATGTTGTCTGGATGCAAAGGAAGGACTTCTCCTCAATGTTCTACCTTAGCCCTAGAAATTCTACAACTGTTGGCTGGAAGAAACCCTTGTTTGAGCCTCCAAAAGTGCTCAGAAAATTCCGCCAAAATAAACTTCAACTCTCCATCAAAAACCCAAAAAAACCTAGAAAGGGTTTGGCCTATCTCCAAGCCAAAGTCGAACCCACAAAATGGTGCAAATTCCCCAGCTAACTAGTAATTTGCCTTGTTATGAGAATTAGAATTTCAGGCCCAAATATTGTCTGGAAAATTCTGAAATTTTAATTACAGACTCCTCTCAGAAAACCCAACAAAACCCAACAATGGTTTGGCTGGATTTGACCTCCCAAAATCAACCTCCAAAAGGCCCTACGCTCTCCAAGACTGCTGAAGCTCACTGTCTGTCAATACTCCAACAAAATTGCCTTCAAAGACTCCGAAAAAGTAGCAATCACCTCCACTAATATTTCCCTTGTCTCTCCTGACAAGGATCAACCTCAATAGCTGAGTCTCCACCTCCCACTTGTGCTCAATAACCTCCTTCTGCACTGGCCCAAGAAGTGCAAAAATCCCATTGAGTAGTAGCTCGCTCCTCTAGCCCAAAAAATCACCCAAATGGCTGTAAAACACTAGAGCCGCCTTTCCGGAATTTCTCCTGGCCAAAACTTCTCTAATAGACGTCAAAATCACCACTTAGCTTCGCCCTCTGCGTCCTCCAAAAATACGCATCACCTGGAGATGCTGAATACAACTGCTAGAAACCACACTGAAAATCTTCTCCGAAAGAATATGGAAGAACCTCTCTAGGGTGGCACTTGCAGTCCCTCGAAGAAATGGTGAGTTCTTCGCTTGAAGAACTCTTTCTAAACAACAAGTGACTCGTCTAAGCATCTCGAGCAACCAAGAAGAAATTCAATATACCAAAGATGATGAAATAAGGAGAACTGCCTTATATAGATTTTGTGGAGCACCTTTCCGTCCAATTTTCCAAACTTAAATAAATAGTGATATGCAAAACAAAATCGATTTGTGATATAGGAAATTAAAACAATCAACAAATGCTCATTAAAACTCCAGAAGTGAGAACCAGCTGAGGCATTTTATTAATGGAATGAAGTAAATACAATAATATGTAGAAATGCACCTAGGCTTGCCTCAACGACAAGCTTGACAGGACCCAGGTGATGAAACAATAATCTTGAAGCTGGAAATGACTGCTCCTCTAATGCTCTGCATTGTCCCTAGAAACTTCACTGTTCGCTGGAAAGGAACTACAAGAAACCCTGTCTCTGGTGCTCAGAAAATGCTAAAACTTTATATCTGGGATCCTTGTCAAAAACCCAGAAAAACCCAGAAAGGGCTTGGCTTGATTTTTACCTCTCAAAATTGACCTCCAAAAGGCCCTACACCCTCCAAGACTGCTGAAGCTCACTGCCTGCCAATACTCCAACAAAATTCCCTTCAAAGACTCCAGAAAAGTAGCTATCACCTCCACTAATGTTTCCCTTGTCTCTCCCGACAAGGATCAGCCTCAGTAGCTGAGTCTCCACCTCCCTTGTGTGCTTAGTGACCTCCTTCTGCGTTGGCCCAGGAAGTGCGAAAATCCCACTAAGTAGTAGCTCTCTCCGCTAGCCCAAAAACTCACCCAAATGGCTGTAAAACACTAGAGCCTCCTTTCCGGAATTTCTCCTGGCCAAAACTTCTCTGATAGATGTCAAAATTACCACTCAGCTTCTCCCTCTGCATCCTCCAGAAATATGCACTGCTTGGAGATGCTGAATACAACTACTGTAAACCACACTGAAAATCTTCTCTGAAATAATATGGAAGAAACTCTCTAGGGCTGCACTTGAAGTCCCTCGAAGAAAGGGTGAGTTCTCCGCTTGAAGAACTCTTGCTAAATAGCAAGTGACTCAGCTAAGCAGCTCAAGCATCCAAGAAGAAATTCAATATGCCGAAGATGATGAAATGAGGAGAGCTTCCTTCCTTATATAGATTTCGTGGGGCACTTTTCCCTCCATTGTAGGCCCTCACTTAACCATCAACTTTTCCCCTCCAAACAATTTGAACTAGGGAGTGCGTATTCCCTACTGTGGGTGGCCCCCACGTAGAACTTAATCACAACTAAATAACTTCTTCTAAGTCTAATCTCCTAATAAAATCGAATGGGCCCCACTATCTCCAAAATTGGCCCCAAAATGCAATAATTAGTCTTGTTCCAAATTAATTCAGGAAGGGACATGACAGCAAGCGACAAGGCTGTAAGACGAACCATAGAAAATATATGAGCAATGATTGTGAGCCACAAGGCAATGCGAGCCATAAAGTCAAGCGATGCCACTGTGATATAATTTGATGCCACAGAGGTGTAGTGATGCCACTATGATATAATTCGAGCCACAGAAATGTAGCGATGCCACTGTGATATAATTTGATGCCACAAAGGTGTAGCAATTCCACTGTGATATAATTCGAGCCACAAAAGTGTAGCGATGTCTCTGTGATATAATTCGAGCCATAGAAGTGTAGCGATGCCACTATGATATAATTTGATGCCACAAAGGTGTAGTGATGCCACTATGATATAATTCGATGCCACAAAGGTGTAGCGATGCCATGTGTATCAATGTAAGCCATATGCGAACCAAAGAGACTATGACATATTGCGAGCCAGAGAAACTTCTTGCGATCCATAGAGAATGCAAGACGAGCCACAAAAATTCAAATACGAGTCATAGCAAGGCACAAAGAATTAATATAAGTTATATCGATATAATAGCGAGCCACATCGATTGTGTGCCACAGAGAATGACATGAGCCACAAAATTTAAACATACGAACCACAATATATATATCTTGAGCCTTAGAGAAATAGTGTGAGCCACTGTTGAGCCACAAAGAGCAAAGAGTCAAGTGCGAGCTACTATTGAGTTAATACAAGCCTCCACAAAGAATGCGAACCACAACAGGGAATGCAAACCTTAGATATGTGAGATCTGAATTGCTTTATTTGGAGAGAAGGATTGATCTTCTTTTTATAGCCTTCCTCAAGATCGAATGGGTGCCAATAGATGTCAAGACGACTTGTTAATTTAGAGGGAATCATTAGTTCAAATTTTGCTCAAAATAATATTTAGTATATTTCTCTTTAATGATTGTTTTAACAATTATTTTCCCGACTAAATTTTGTCACATCAATTAATAATATTTCCTTTAACCAATTTGAATTCTTCCTTGGAGCAAGGTGGGCTTCCTTTGGGGTAGTTGGGTTTCTATGGGGAAATTTGTTCCATATTTTCCCCAATTTTCAACACTCACTCTTAGCAAGGGAGGAAGAAGCGTACTTGGAGCTACGTCAAGGATTTTGAGGCACATAAGATGAGACTCATGATTACAGATTGAAGAAAGTTCCAGATGGACTCAAGTTAGTCCCCTGGACCTGGCATGCCTGAATCGATGAACATCTGATGTAGACTCCAACTCCCCTTCAAGGTTGAAGGTATGTCTTTGATATTTGATTTCGTATGCTAACAATTTATTCCTGACAGGATCATATCATCTTAGTATTCAGTGCCAGAGGGAGTTAACCTCTGAGCCCAGATAATCAACATCTTGAGATTGGTGATGAGAACTTACTTGTTAAGGGAAGTATGCTATCAGAGACTTGGCGTGATGGATTACACTAAGGCAGTTGAGAGAAACTCCTCTTCAGATTCGTATTTGATGGATCCTATGAGCAGCTGGTAGTCGGATGGATACTTGCTTTGTATTGTATACTATGGGCCAGATAGAGCTTAGATATGTATTGGGATATCTACATGAAATAGTTAATCATGGACTAAGATACACTATCAGACTTCATGGATACAACGACGCTGACAGAGGTTGAAAAATGTTGTTGACAGGAAAAACACATTTGGGTGTTGTTTTAGCTTGGGGTCTGCCATGATTTCTTGGATGAGCCAAAAATAGAAGTTTGTGGCTTTGAGTACAACAGAAGCATAGTACATTGTTGCTAGCATGAACTAGCTCTGAGGCGGTGTGGTTGAGAAAGCTCTTTGGAGAGTTGTTTAAGCATGTGTTGGGGCACGATTATGATATACTATGATATTAAGAATGGGATCTGACTTTCATAGAATCCTGTGTTTTATGACTGGTCCAAGCATATTGAGATAGATATCAGTATATCCGGGATATGGTGCGGAGAGAAGCAATAAGGCTCCAACTCATCTCCTAATGAGCAGATAGTTGACATTTTTACTAAGCCTTTGCTGAAAGGGAAGTTCTTGGTCTTTAGAGAGTAGCTTGGACTAGGGGAGGTGACCCTTCTGGGAAGTGGTCACAGCTAATCGAGAACATTGAGCTATGCTCTTCCCCCTTGTTTGAGCTCCCAGGAAGGGAATGGAGCCGGAGAGCCCCTGGGGTTGAGGGTGCTAGGGTGAGTTTGATCCTTGCCACTTCTGACAAGTTGTATCTGTCCCCTATTCCTATGTTGTTATTGGAGGGATGTTTGATCCTTGCCACTTATGGCAAGTTGTATTTGTTCCTAAGGCATGTCTGATCCTTACCACCCATGGAAAGTGGTATCTGTTGCTTACTGTCAAGTGCGGGACTTGACTGAGTATACCCTAGTATGCATCCTACCCACAACCTGGGCTTGTTGGGATTGCCACCCATCTAGCCAATGGGTGAGGAGAGACTTGGGTGTGTGTGATCCTTACCACTGGTAAATTGGGTATCCTCCCTAATTTAAAGGATGTAGGTGTTTTACCACTTGATTCTTGAGGGTCAAGGTGAGAAGATCAACGAACAATATGATGGTTGTGATCCTTACCTCTCATTGTAAGTGGTATACTGCCTATTGTCATTGGATATAAGGCAACAGATTTATCTCCCCTATGATGATTCTTCTTCTTTAGATCGAGTCAACATTTTCAGCTAAGATGAAGGTCATGGAACTTGACCTGGAGACCAATAGGGTTTAGAGGATCTTTACCCTTGTGGTAAATCGATCTCCCCTACCATAGATTATGGATTCTTCTTCTTCTATGAGACGAGATGATATGAGACATGATGCAACAAACATATATATCTAAAATGAGACTTATGATGAAGATGGAAATTCCTCCCTAGCTGAGAGGGAGTGTTGAAAATTGGGGCAACTATGGGATGAATTTCCCCATAGGAACCCAACTACCCCAAAGGAAGCCCACCTTGCTCCAAGGAAGAATTCAAATTGGTTAAAGGAAATATTATTAATTGATGTGACAAAGTCTAGTTGGGCAAATAATTATTAAACAAATCATTAAAGAGAAGTATATTTAAATATTATCTTGAGCAAAATTTGAACTAATGATTCCCTCCAAATTAACAAGTCGACTTGACATCTATTCGATCTTGAGGAAGGCTATAAAAAGAAGATCAATCCTTCTCTCCAAATAAAGCAATTCAGACCTCACATATCTAAAGCTCGCATTCTTTGTTGTGGTTCGCATTCTTTGTGGCTGCTCGTATTAACTCAACAGTAGCTCGCACTTGAGTCTCTTCTCTCTATGGCTCAACAGTGGCACATACTATTTCTCTAAGGCTCAATATATATATATATATATATATATGTTCAATGGTTTGTATGTTTAAATTGTGTGGCTCATATCATTCTCCGTGGCACACAATCGATGTGGCTCACTATTGTATCAAGATTCAGTATAACTTATATTAATTCTCTGTGCCTCGCTATGACTCATATTTGAATTTCTGCGGCTCGTCTTGCATTCTCTATGGATCACAAGAAGTCTCTCTAGCTTGCAATATGTGACAGCCTCTTTGGTTCGCATATGGCTCGCATTGATACACATGGCATCACTACACCTATGTGGCATTGAATTATATCACAATGGCATCGCTACACTTTTGTGGCTCGAATTATATCATGATTCACAGTGACATCGCTACACTTATGTGGCTCGAATTATATCACGATTCACAATGACACTGCTACACTTATGTGGCTTGAATTATATCACAGTGGCATCAAATTATATCACATTGGCATCGCTACACTTCTGTGGCTCGAATTATATCACAGTGACATCGCTACACTTCTGTGGCTTGAATTATATCATAGTAGCATCGTTACACCTCTGTGGCACTGAATTATATTACTGTGGCATCGCTTTACTTTATGGATCGCATTACCCTCTGGCTTACATTTGTGGCTCGTATATTTTTTATGGTTCGTATTATAGTCCTGTAGCTTGCATAATTTATGTTTTGGCTCACTCTTTGAAGTGCATTTTTTACTGGGCCGCATTACAAATCTCTATGGTTCGATTATATCCGTGAGTTATATATGCTGCCAATGTTATCTGTGTGATAATGATATATGGTAGAAGTGGTGACAAGACTTTTGATGATAGTGATAACAGTATGATAACAAGACTCTTGATGACCGTGATAATAGTATGACTATAATACCTTTGATATGGCAGTATTCCTTGATATGATAATGACATCTAATATGGCAGTGACCATGTATGACTATGACAGTGACCCTGTTGCATAACAATGTCTCTAATGTGTGACAATGACCTCGATGCAATGACCTTAACATGATAGTAACCTTTGGTGTATGATTGCGTGTTATGATAGTGAGGATGATATGACAATAAGTGAAGTATGACAGAACAGTGATGTATACCATGCTCTTATGATAGTATGATATTGGTTTGCTATTGGATTGGCCCTAGTTGGCCTAATGCGATTGATGTCTCATGATATTTGTACTTTATATTTCAATTGAACATTTGATGGATAAAGAAGAAGAATCTGGTTGGGTTTTCCTCCTTGTGGGGTTTGGCCCCGATGTTTGACCTCAATCCTAGTGTCTCTATTGTGCATGCTTTTCTTCTACTGTTCTTTACTGTTTAGTTTCTTTGTTGATATTATTGTTCTCTCTACATAATTGCTAATGATTAAATGATGTTATGGGGTGAATGTAATATGAAAATGTTGAAAAAAAGTTAAAATTGCAATTATCTACAACAAAGAATAATCTAGCCCTAAAAAATTAACATCAATTTCTGCAACCTCTGCAAATCCATTTAACCCAATCCCTGATGTCAAATGTTGAAGCATTCATTCCTCTTTAACCAGAACAAAAGTTGTTGCAAGCCAGGGTTCTTCAATAGGTTGATCATCGTCTTTCAGGCCTTCTAGTTTCTTGTGCTCCATTGATGTATTAGGATCCTTTTCTCTCGAAACTCTTTGTGGAGATGAGTTTGAACTAATTTCACCTTCTTCCAAACTAGATAGAGTGTCATCAGCCAAGCTTACAAAGCCATGGGATGCATCACACATATTCATTGTATCACTTCCAGATATGGTATTGGTAAATTGATAAGTAGCCTCTTCAATATCTATGTTTGAATGTTCTACAACTAAGTTATATAGACCTGATGATTCAAAACCATGGTGTTTGTCCAGGTGGTCCCTTATCTCCTTTCCCATGTTCCCTGTGATACAATTGGAAGCTTTTTATGTGCTAGTTCCAACCATCTATCTTGAACCACAACACCTTTCTTCAAATGTCACTCCAATGATGGCATTGTGGAGAAAACACGCTCAGTGATTGATAAAAGACATAATTTTATTAATACTTGAACGAATGAATTATTGATGTTTACAATTGTGGGATGCCCTGGCTTTAAATACAACCTTAGGTGCCTCTTGGTGAATGGGCATGATCTTTGATTATGCCTTTTGCCTAATTACTTACTAATTACAGATATGTTAAATTTTATATAACATTGCCTTCCTCTTGAAAAGATGCTTTGTCCTTAAAGCATACGTAACGACGGGTGTGGTTGACAGAACGCTTCTGTCCCAGAAGAAGCTTCTTCTTCTAGTTTGTCCTTCCACTTGATAAGGTATTCTTTGATTACTTGTGATCACAACTTTTCCGCGATGGAGATAATACCTTTTGGTTCTAGAATGACCCTTCCTTTGTCATCTAAGGTCGGGAGAGTTGATTCCATTGATTGATGTTCACCAAGTGCCTTTTTAAGGCAGGATACATGGAAAACATTGTGAACACGATTTTTATTAGGAAGGCTTAAATTGTATGCTACTTGGCTGATCTTTTTGTTTATCTAGTACGGTCCATAAAACCTTGGTGCCAATTTGTTTTTTCCCTTTTGTTTTAAGGACAACTGCTTGTAAGGATAAATTTTAACAAATACCCATTCTCCAACTTCAAATTCTCTCTCTATTATGTTTCGGGCAACTTGCTGCTTCATAAAATTTCTTGCATTATTTAGATTTTCTCTTAGAGTTTGGACAACTTTTTGGGTTTCTTCTAACTGGTCTTTAACAACTGGAAGTTTCATCTCGATGATAGCAAAGTCCTTCCATTTTGGAAGTTCGTAACTGTACAATGCTTGAAATGGAGTCATTTTTGCTGATGTGTGGTAAGTAGAATTGTACCACCATTCAGCAAGGTGTAACAACTGAGTCCACTTATTTTGTTTGTCTGTGGCATAACAACGTAGGTAGGTTTCTAAAAATTTATTGACAACCTCTGTTTGGCCATATGTTTGAGGATGGTAGGCTGAACTCGTGTTGAGGTAGGTTCTTATATGTTTGAAAAAATCCTTTCAAAAATTACTCTTGAATTTGGCATCTCTATCGCTCACAATGACCTTGGGAAATCCATGTAATTTGTAAACATTTTTGCAAAATATCTCAGCGATTTGTTTTGCTGAATTTAATTTCCTCATTCCAATAAAGTGAGCATACTTGGTGAGTCTGTCGACTACTACAAGAATATTATCTTTACCATCAGACACATGTAAACCTTCGATAAAGTCCATTGATATTTCCTCCCATTTCTGATTTGGGATATTTAAAGGATGTAGTCCAGGTGTCATAATATTTTCATTTTTATTCCTTTGGAATTAATCGCATTCTACTACGTATTTTTGAATATCACTATTCATTCCCTTCCAAAAGAATGACTGGCGTGCATTATAATAGGTTTTAAAGAATCCCACACGTTCATTGATAGTGAATCATACGACTCTTTGAGAATCTTGGCCTTAAATTTGGAATTTGAACTCAAATAAATTCTTCCCTTGTACCATAGAATATCATTTTTCCATTCAAATTTTGAATTATGAGGAAGGTTATTGATTATAACACTTGTTTATGGATCTTTTGCATATTCACTTCGAATCTCATTTTGCATTTGAGAACAACAACTGAAGCTGCAAGTAATGATGGTTCTTCGTCTTTTCTAGACAAAGAACAAAACATATATCCATGTCAAAGGTAGTGATTTTTTCTATCCATTTTTATTTGTTCTGTAGACAACGTTTTTTGCTAGAGAAGATGCTGAAGACTATTATGATCTGTTCGTATTAAGAAATTACTTCCTAAGAGATATTGTCTCCATTTGGCTAATGCGTGCATAATAGCAAGCATTTCCTTGTTGTATGTAGACTTGAGACGTTCTTTCTTATTGACTTCTTGCTTTCAAGTGCGATTGGGTGACCATCCTACATTAGTACTGCTCCTATACCAAAACCTGAAGCATCACACTCAATTAAAAATGGTTTTGAGAAGTATGGAGTTGCCAATACAGGGGCATTAGACATAACTTCCTTCAAGTCTTCAAAACACTTTTCTGCTTCATCATTCCATCAAAATGAGTTTTTCTTTAGAAGGTTCGTTAGGGGTGCGGTTATATGGGCATGGTTTTTTATAAATCTTCGATAATACCTGGTCAATCCTAAGAATCCTCTTAGCTTGGAGATATTAACTGCGTAGGCCATTCCCTTATAGCCTTGATCTTATTAGGATCTACTTTTACTCCTTCCTTGGATATTATATGTCTGAGATACTCTACTTCTTCTTTCTGAAAAGTGCATTTGGACTTCTTGGCGTTGAACTGATGCTCTTTTAATACAGTAAGAACTTGCTCCAAATGTTGTAAGTGCTCTTCATCAAGAGATGTGTCTCTGCCATTCGGACACTTCTTCGCATAATGGCCGAACTTATTGCAACCAAGGCATCTGCCTTTCCTTCCACTCTTAGATATGGACTTCCCAATGAAGTGATCTTTAGGTAGGCCATCAGAAACTTCCGTTGTGCCATTCTGATAATATTCTCTACTTCGACTTCACCCTCGGTGAATTTGAAGAGGGATGAGGAATCCGCTGATCCTTTTGTCCTTTCCCAACTGTCTTCGGTGATTGCTCTTTCACTCTTGTTTGGGCATTGTCTTCACCTCAGCTCTGATACCATGTTAATTTTAGGTATGTTCTATGCTTAGAGCAATTTATTTCAA